>JBBPKN010000089.1:0-78726 GCA_038089275.1 Pulveroboletus cf. rosaemariae
GACGACGACAGAGAGTAGTGTTCCTGTATGATTTGGATGACTAAGCCAATTCGTTGCATTCACTCCATACCACGTCGATATCAATGGGACGGGGTGTCCTCCTCGCCGCGAACCTCCCGCAGCTACAGAATCTCATCAAACGCGATCCAGTCGGGTATAGAGAAGAGTTCTTACAACAGTACAATCACTACAATAGCATACGGCAGCTATTCATCATCAGCCCAGACGACAATGCAGCTCACTTCAGAGAACTCGTCACCTTCATCGCACAGGTCTTTCTGCTGATACTATCTTACCGGCCAGTATTTTGATCTCCAAGGCAGGTTTCCATGTGCTATCCAAAGGAGACTGCAGAGTTTCCCTCTCACCTCACTAGCCTTCTCCTCGAAAACTATGGCGCACTCTCCTCAGACACCCGCAAGACGCTCTTACAGAACCTTGTCATCCTCCGCAACAAAAATGTGATCCAATCCATCGAGTATGTGCAAATTTCTTCCGCACTCTATCTCTGACGATTCCCCCAGTCTACTCAAGTCCCTCTTTCCTTTGCTCCCTCGCACGACCTCCTCGTCTCTTCGAGCCTTTATCCGAAAAACCATCCTGTCCAACATTCGTACGGCCAATCTCCGCTCCAAGAATCACAAGCTTAATCGCGCCGTACAAGCCATGCTCTTCGCCATGGTCGAACGAGGCATGGACGCAGATGTCCTCGGCGACAAGGGAAAACTTCGTGACAGTGCAGCGACCGCAGCCCATGGCGAAGACGCCATGTGGGCCGTCGTTTTGACAAGGGAGCTCTGGAGAAAGGGGATCTGGACAGATGCAAAGACTGTGTCTATCGTCGCTCTCGGTTGTTTCCATCCTGTCATCAAGGTACAGAGTGCATCCCTTCACTTTTTCCTCGGAAGCGACGAAGACAGGGATGACAACGACGATGGATCAGAACAGGTGAGTAACACCTCACCGTGATTTTGGGTGATCTCAGTTGGCACAGGAGGTGGATATTAAAGCGCTCCATCATCGTCGCGAGATCAACAAGAAAACCAGAAGTGCCGACAAGAAACTCCAAAAGCAACTCAACACCGCCAAAAGGGTACGTCCGAAAGTATCCTTCTCTGTGTTTACTCAACCTCCACCGTTCGTAGAAAAAGAGCAAGGCGTCCGAGCCCTCCACCCCTAATTTCCCTGCTCTACAGCTCCTCAATGACCCACAGTCCTTTTCCGAAAAACTCTACGACAACCTCAATCGGTACGACAAGCGCTTTTCCCTCGATCATAAGATCCTCCTCATGCAACTCCTCTCTCGTGCCATGGGTGCTCACAAGCTCTCGGTTCTCCCTTTCTATACCTATATTCTCAAATACCTCACGTATCACCAACTGCGCGTTCCTGCCATCCTCGTCGCACTCACACAAAGCGTACACGACCTCACGCCGCCAGACGTGCTGACCCCCGTCATCAAGAAACTTGCGGGGGAGTTCATCCATCCCGGTGTCGGGAGCGAAGTCATTACTGCAGGGATCAATGCCGTCCGAGAAGTGTGCCGGCGGCAGCCATTGGCCATGGTGGAAGATCTCCTCGGGGACTTGGTTGAATACAGGAAAAGTAGGGACAAGACAGTCACAGCTGCTGCGCGAGGGCTCTTGCAGCTCTATCGAGAGGTCAACCCGGGGATGTTGAAACGGCGAGAGAGGGTTGGCCTTATTGTGCTTTCTCGTAGTCCATGCTAATGGGCATTTTTAGGGCAAGGAAGCGAGTATCGGGATCAGTAGTGGCCGACAACCGTTGCCATTCGGGTACTCAGTGGACGCAGCCGTGGACATCGAGGGTCTCTCCGTATGTGTATCCGACCTCTTTTTAACATCTTGAGTTTATGGTGGTCTTTTATAGCTTTTAGAAGATTACCTCAAGAAACTCCGTGATGGAGAGACAGGCGAGATAGAAGAGGACGACGAGGCAGGTTGGGAAAACTGGGACGTCGAGACAAACTCGTCAGAATCGAATTCGGAAGGGTGGATCGACGTCAGTTCTGATGGTGAAGATCTTGAGGTGTCGGATAGCGAAGACGAAAAGGAGACGACCCCCGCTCAAGCTAAAGACGGAATGAAAGACGTCAGGGAGACAGACAAAGATACCCAAGTACAAGATAACCGAATATCGACTTTAGCTACCACCAAGGTAAAAAGTCTCTTTCCCAGTGGTCACGGCCATCGATATTGAAACCTGTGGTAGATCCTGACGCCTGCCGACTTTGCTCTACTCAATGATCTCCGAATCAAAGCTGCGACAGAGGCGGTTGAAAAAGGCGGTGGTTCCAAGGCCAAACGCAAACTTGCAGCCCTCCAGTCCTCCAGGAAGGCCGCTGCCGATGAAGATTCAGGGGACGTATTCATATCTGAGAACGATATTCTGGGCCCTCGCAAGAAGGTCAAGGCAGATTATGCAGAGCGTATTACGTCCATCGAAAAAGGTCGCGAGGGGCGCGAAAAGTATCGTTCGCTCAAAGGAAAGAAGAAGGAGACACCGAGCAGTTCGACGAATAGAGAAAAGGCAAGGAACAAGCCGGTCATGATGATACTCAGTAGTGGGGCTGTCAGGGGGAAGAAGAAGGCGTCACTCAGGGAGAAGCAGCAAAAGCTGAGAGCACACATCGAGAGATCCAAAAAGGCTCATCATTAATGTTGCGAATGCTACATATCCGCGGTAAATTACTTTACTGGAGTTGGGCCGAGCGCTAGAAGAATCCGTTTCTGACACGCTGCGCAATATCATACCCTGATGCAAAGTGAGACAGCCTGGCGTCTACAATGAAACCCTTCTTGTATGTCAGGCACACGTTCTGAGCGCAAAGTGTCCTGCACACCTTTTCGTCGTAATCTTCAGGGACCACAAAACAGAACACAGCATTCGTACCACAAGCCAATACGGGACGAGCGAACGGCACATACCTTGCAACACGCGCTTCAGCTGAGCCAGTTCGACCACTCTGACAACGATATATTCCCCGGGATCGGGATTGGCAGTCGGGTACTCCATCTCGTTTTCGAGTTCCACCTTGACCACGACCAATTTCATTCTCGCTGTGGTCATGCCTACGCATGAAGATGGGTGTGGCGGGCATCAGCGTGCATTCCCTCTTCAAGTCATCCGTGCCAGTGTGGGTACGCACCTGGATCGCACGCGATGGTAGGAGTGCACTCGACGATGTCTTGAGGCGTCGCTTTGTAGCCCGTCTCTTCCTCCAACTCGCGTAGGGCCGCAGTCTCTGCTTCTTCATCGGGGCCACCAGCGGTCATTGCCGCGTTGAGCAAACCTAGGCATCAGAACCGAAGTGGGGTTCAATCCGAGTGTGGGGAAGGGAAAAAGGATGGGCAACTACGAACCGGCTGGAAGCTCTGTCAGACGGGTACGAGGGTGTGAAAAATGTGGGATGTGAGCGTGAAATCAGGAGCGAAAGAGAGTTGGGCGTGCCTATGACGTGTCTATCAAGCGGCGGACGATATTGTTCAAGAATGATGGTTGACAGCGGGAAGGCATTCG
Organism: Pulveroboletus cf. rosaemariae; assembly: GCA_038089275.1. Lineage (NCBI taxonomy): Eukaryota > Fungi > Basidiomycota > Agaricomycetes > Boletales > Boletaceae > Pulveroboletus > Pulveroboletus cf. rosaemariae. The sequence continues at coordinate 3,541 of JBBPKN010000089.1, forward strand.
CTTTGGACTTGAGTATGACCAAGATCGCTACAGCTGTGGGGAAGGTTCAGGCCAGACATATGGGTGAGGGGGGCAGCATGGGGATGGAATCAAGAGCGGCAAGAGAACGACAGACCATCCTTTCCGGTGTGTCCTTGCACGATCTTACGTTCTGCACATTCCCAGATGCGCTGTCGAGTCCAGCAAATGGTGGCCAGTTACCGGCTGCCCAGATGCGGAGTGACTTGCGCGGAGACCAGCGTACCTTTTTACCGTCCTGGTCCTGATAGTGGATCTTGATCAAAGCGACGAACCTGAGCGTAGCCCATGTCAGTCGTGCGGTCCTCGTATGCCCCGACGCGGTGGTCGAGCTGGGAGACCTGGTCCGGCCCTACCACAACAGCGCGAACGCGACTCACTTTGCATGCGCATTGTCGAGGGGCTCTGTAGAGAGGACCTTGGGGGCAGACATGGTGTGGATTCGAGACGGTACGCAAAGTCGTCGTGGAATGGATCCTACGAATCTGGCAAGGATGGATGTCATCTAGTCTACAGTCGTACTAGCTACGCCAGCTTGTAGACATTTTCATTTTTCGTGCGTCGCTCTGTCCGAGCAACAAGACTCGGTTTTCGTCGCTTCCTTGGCTGCTCCGTCTTGTCCTCCGGTCGCCGCTTCATCGGCTTGCCTACGCCCACAACGTTCTTGACTTTCACAGACTTATCCTCGTCCTCGTCCTCCTCTTCATCTTCATTCCGATCCCCCTCGTCCTCCTGTTCCCCACTGTCCTTTGATGCCGCCTTTTCTTTAGTTTCTTCTGTGTCCCTTGCAACCAATCCACTCCATCGCCCACCCTCCTCACTCCCAAGATCGCATGTCCATATCGGCAAACTAACACTCGTACTCGTCTTGATATGCAAACTCTGAATATTGTCCCAACCACCCTTGATATGACGGATGACAGCCGGTAGGGCGGTTTCGAAATTGTCCTGTATTTGTTTTGGCATATGCGATAGCAATGCGATCTTCACCGATCTGGACGAGGACGCAAGTCATCGGTATGTATTGCAAGGAGGTTCGGAACACGTACGTGCATGTTCCTCTGTTCTGGTGCATGTACGATGACTCAATCGCCCGCTCGAGTTCGCTTTTGAGATCTTGACGCGTCAGACAAACAGGGATTGGCTGCCTACTCTGCGCGTTAAATTTCAGACAACGTATATCACCAGAAAACTGCGCACTTTTTAGCATCAAACCATTTTGAGCCGAGCAACCGTGGAAGGAGGGGTATGACCCTCTCATCCGCGAGGAACATGGCATTTTCTTTCAATAGGAACCGCCGCGCCTCGAATGTCTTAAATTTTCCCTTGAGCTTCTCCACCCCAACGACTCTGGATATGAACTTGATGTGGTGTTGTTCGAGAAGGTCCTTGTATTGTCGTTGAGGATCTTTGGTGATCAGACACACGCCAGACGTCCGGGGATCGACCAGTGGGTATTTTAAAGGACTAGGCCAACCGTGAGCGGCCACCCAATATGGCGATAGACGACGTACATTCGAAACGGTTTGAGTTTGCGTTCTGGGTGTATTGTCTTGACAGCGATCTGAAGCCAAATGTGCTGCTCTTTGCCCGGTAAGAGCTCGGTGTCGGCGTGCTTCTTCTCGAGTTCTGTAGCGTATGCATGGAGTGCATCTATGGCACGTCTACACTGTTTGATGGACACACGTCCGTCGACGAGGGACTCTGAGTTGGTCATGGCGGCGTGTGCAACCGCTGTCTCGCAAAAGACTACTCTGTTGTTCCATGTTTGTCGAGACCTGCACTGGCTCAGAGGTATGGGCTATGATGAGCGTCGTGTGGACGTCGTATCCTGGATATATTACAGGCGACTCGACCGTACTATTCCACACTCTCCCCTCGTGAGTAATGCACAGCCGGGCACGCCCTCAGTCGCTGTGCAGCTTGTTCCGCAGTGAGGTCGCGCTGAGGCTCCGCCATGACCTCAAAACTGTCCGAGCGCCATCAGCTCTAATCTGTAGCAAACGCCGATAGGACGTACCCAGCTAAGAACTTGCGCACTGTCGCACTCCTCAGCAATGGGGGCTCGAAGTGGACGTGAAAATGCGCGACGTCGTCTTCATCTTCCACAAGTGTCCCGTCGACACGCTTCGGGGGGAGGGGTCGTTGATGGATGCCCATGGCATAGGCAAAGGAGCAAGAGAAGAGGTTGTCGTAGCGGATCGTGATGCGAGAGACGATGTCTGCCAATGCGCGGGTCTCTTCCGGGGTAAAGTGGGACAGGGACGGTATGTGCCTCTTGTATGGTAACACTAGCACATTGCTATCAGCTCTCGAAACCAACCTCAAGCGGAAACCGATTTTACCCAATACTTCAAATGGCCAATAAGCCCACCACGGAACTAGACAAACAAAGTGTTCGTTTTCGACCACGATGCGTTCCCTGACGGTACGCTCATAGATAGCGTATTCACACAAGAGACACGGTCGGTTCTTGTACCCCTTTGGACCATTGGTCGTTGCTTCAGTGGACATGGTGTAATCACGCAGATTCTTCAGCTCCTTGGCTGGGATGGTAGGAAGTATAGAAGTGGACCAGACTTGACTGTGGGGATGCGGATTGGAGCAACCCATCATTGCGCCCTTGTTCTGATGATCTTGTCATCAACCCATGTGCTTGCTGAGAGTAAGAGAGCGGCCTGCCTCGAAAATCTGGACATATGCAATGCCGTCCTGAGAGCCCCGATGATGGTATATATGCATCCATTCTTTGATGATAGCCACGATGTCGTCCAGGTTGAGGGTTGGAAGACTCATGTCGTGTCTCGGATGGAAACAGACGACATCGCAACCACCCTGAATCGGCTCTACGGTCAGCAAGGGATGAGAGGAAGCTGGAGCAGCAGGTCCCGGCGGAGGAAACACGGCGGCATAATCGTTCTCGAACACCATGGTGGCCGCGTAGTTCTCGTTGACCAATCCGTTTGCGCGAGCGTTCCCGGGGCAGAGGTAACAGTTTTCGTCATACTGAGGGAGACTAGACGGTGCAGCGGACTCTGTCTGACCTAGCCAGGGACGTTTTGTGCGGTGTGGAGAGACAAGGACGTATATATTGGTGAGGGGGTTGTCTACGGAGGGTAAGGAAGAGGCGTAGGGTGCATGGGGGACTTACATCGTCTGTGGGGGTGCGTTGTCGGGTCGAACTGGTCCGCCATCCTCGACCGTCGTTGTCAGCGAGGTCGAGCTTGACCGGACCCGTTACCAAGAGTTCCGCACGGTAGCAGTAGCTCAATCCGCATCTTCTATTGACATGTCCGATTCAACACAGAAACGACGTCGCATTCAACGCTCGCCTTCGCCACCGGTCTATACACTCGACGACCAGAACGATACCTACGAACCGTACATCCCTGTCGCTCAACGGCGCGAAGCCAAACTTGCCAAACTCACTGCGCTGTCGTCCGCCTCAGATGCTAGAGAAAAGGCTAGGAAACAGCTGGAAGAGTTGCTTGAGAAGGAGGATGCGGAACGTGAGGAGGAGAGACGTAGGGAAAGGGCAAGGAAGGAGAGGACACTCCTCGTGGAGGCGCAAGAGGTCCATTCCCGCAAGGCGGCGGAGGGTAGGCGTCCTTGCTCTCACCGGTCGTCTCATCTCACATCCACTGTCCTCAGATGCAAAGAAGACCGACGTAGAAAAGGCAGAAGAGGCCGATGCTGAAATCCTGGCTGCAATAGCCAGTCGGAGAAAACTCGCATCAGATTTAGAGCTCGCGAAAGGTATACAATATTCAGAGTCATTAAGGACTTCGTAGGTTCCCCGTCCTGCCTACCATTCTTTAACTTAATCCCCGACTCAGATGGAGACCCCCGAGGTACATCCGTGGACGCACAGGGGAGCAACACCGACGTTTGCGCGAAAAGTATCACATCATCGTCGATGGCGAAGACATACCACCTCCAATCGAGCACTTTGAAGTGAGTGGAATATCAGCTTCCGTGCAAAGGGACTCTCATAATATTTCAGGATATGAAAATACCAGATTCCATGCTTCAGTTCCTCAAGTCCAAGAAAATCACCTCCCCAACCCCCATCCAGCTTCAAGGCATACCCACTGCGTAAGTTACTCCCTCTCAGCGTATTACCCAACGTACTTATGCTCTACAGCTTCTCCGGCCGTGATATGATCGGTATTGCGTTTACAGGTTCTGGAAAGACTTTGGCTTTCTGTCTTCCCCTCATCATGCTCGCTCTGGAAGAAGAAGTCCGCCTTCCCTTTGTTCGTGGTGAAGGTCCCGTCGGTGTCATCCTCTGTCCCTCACGCGAGCTCGCTACGCAAACATACGAAAATGTCCTCTCATGGACTGCAGCCATCTCCAAGGATCGCAAATACCCCACTCTGAATACGCTGTTATGCATAGGTGGTATAGCTATGGGCGAGCAGAGCCACGTGCTAAACAAGGGGCTTCATGTCGTCGTTGCAACGCCCGGAAGACTTATTGACATGTTGGAGAAGAAAAGGTTCGGATTTGCAAATTGCAAGTACCTATGTATGGACGAGGCGGATCGCATGATCGATTTGGGATTCGAGGACGATGTCAGAAATATAATGAGTTTCTTCAAAGTATGCCTCCCGCTCGCACCCTTTGAAGTGTCGGAGATCATATTTCTGATCTGTCCTGTAGCGTCAACGTCAGACGCTCCTCTTCTCTGCCACAATGCCACGGAAGATTCAAGACTTTGCACAACAGTCACTCGTCAGGCCCGTGCTCGTGAACGTCGGCCGTGCCGGCGCTGCCAACTTGGATGTGCTGCAAGTCATCGAATATGTGAAGCAAGAGGCAAAAATGGTGTACCTCCTCGAGTGTCTACAAAAGACGGCACCGCCCGTGATTATCTTTAGCGAGAACAAGAACGAAGTCGACGGTTCGTGCACGCTTCTCTCGTCTAACGGCCCCCTGATGGCATGAGTGGGACTAAATTTCTCTCCTGATGTAGACATACAGGAATACCTCCTCTTGAAAGGTGTCGAAGCAGTAGCGATCCACGGCTCGAAAAGTACGCTACCATTTGATGTACCGTCTGAGTTCGCTTTTACTGAATGTGTGCCCCCTTCATAGCTCAGGAAGAGCGCCAGTATGCGATCAAGTCCTTTAAATCCGGTGCCAAAGACGTCATGGTCGCGTCCGGCGTCGCCTCCAAAGGACTCGACTTCAACGACATCCAACACGTCATCATTTTTTCCATGCCAAAAGAGATCGAAGACTACGTGCACCAGATCGGCCGCACGGGCAGGAGCGGCAAGACGGGCATCGCGACAACGTTTGTGAACATGAGCACACCCGAACAGACACTGTTGGATCTCAAATATTTATTGATGGAGGCGGGGCAGAAGTATGTCATTTAGTACTCTTTTTTTATGTACCTCGCCTTGGACTCAATGCGTGGTGATGTGATCTGTGTAGGGTTCCTCCGTTCTTGCAAACCATCCAGGATCCACGTGCGGCGCAGGGCGGGTCTCTCAAAGGATGTCCGGTCTGTGGAGGTAACGTCATGCTCGTACTCTCAGTCTTTGCATGTGACATTCGCGTTTATTTTTCTAGGTCTCGGACACGGGATCTCGAATTGTCCCAAGCTGGAGGATGCCCAACGTCGACAGATGGCGTCACAGAGGGCCACGCATGTCGACGGGGGTGGGTATTAGGCCTTCAAGTTTTTGCTTTACGTCAACTGTGCACCTCTCTCCTATCATGTGATCGTGCTTCATTGTGGTATTTATGCTACGGTATAATATACCCCGCGATAGTATATGGCCAGTGCAACGACGGCGAAAATGATACACGGTATGAGCAATGTAAGAAAATAGCAGGAGTAAGAGCATAGGAATGGATGTGATTGCGCATAGTTGGGGGGATTCTCGAGGTTCTCAATGGCCAAGTAAAGTCTTCACCCGTCGAATGCGAAATTACGCCGCAATTCAATGCGATCAAATGACTTGGGCTTGCAGTGTCTCATATTCTCCACGTGTCAGTGAATGGTGGTTCAAAATGTCCTGTTAGAAAACTCACGGGTTTCGTAGGGCGGCAATGAATTCTCGGCCGTAGAAGTTCCATTTGTCTTCTGCTTCTTCCGGATCTTCGCAGTCCACAAGAATAGCTCTAAAGCTTGGTTCGTCTGTAACGTGTTCATCCATCAGCCAAACGCAGCGTCTGGCTGAAGTCAACATGAATTAAATAACACACCTTTCGGGTTCATCAATGCCAGTAATTGAAGAGTATCATCCTGTAGAACGAAGTCCAATGTCTTTTTTCCCAACTTCTCCGAGATCTACATTTGCAAGCATATCCACGCGTCGACCAAAAAGCGCTAATTTAAACACCTTCACCTACCGCAAGTCTCGTCTCCTTCAACCGCTGTAGCCTCAGAGCGGGCTTGTCTTCAGCAACCACGGACGATTTTATTTGCAATGCCATCGAGCAGTCCATCGACGTCGAACCACCTGAGCGCGACGTACCGACCTGCGAAATTTTGGGTGTCATCGGCTCGTACATATCTGCATCATCAACCGCATCTTTGAATACCTCCGCGTCGGACGGGTCGTCTGCATCCTCGATGTCTTCGTACAGGTTAATGTAATTAGATATTGGCTGACGGTCCCGTTCTTTGCCCTTCCTACGTGTGGGCTTCGCATTCGCCTTCTTCGTGAATGTCTTGGTATTTTCATCCTTTTCTTTCCAGGATAGCACCAAGCGTTTACGCCCAAGCAGGTAGTCCTGGGCGGCACTACCGAGCTAACGACCATATTAGCGTCTACAAGGGAGTTAAGAGAAAAGAAAGAGATTACTTGGATATAGGTATTAGAATAGCCGCTGCTAGAAACGACTCTATACATCGAGATGACACCCTCGGCAGCGAGGCGGCTGAATATGCGTTCAACGGTGGGGTGACCCATTGCTTTACCGGAAGCATACAGCGAGAGCTCCTTGTACTGTTGGACGGCTTTGTTGTTTTTCCCCTTCCAAGTATCCTTGAGTTGGCCTTGTGTCACTCCACGACTATTCACAGTCATCATCTCTTGCAAAAGTTGAATGACTTGCTGGGTCTCCATAGTAAAATCATGCTGAATCAGTGTGCCAGGCCGGTGGCAGTTGTCACACTGGTTGTGACAGTCCCCCGGCTTAAATTCCTCATCAAAGTGACGGAGAAGAAGTACACGTCGACAATCAGATTCATTGCAACAATAAGCAACGACACCTTGAAGTTTCGCAACCTGGCGTTCGATCTCGGCATCTGAAGGTTTATCACGAGTGGGATCGTTGCTATTGGGATTCCGAAGCATCTTTTCAATTTTGACAGCGTCACCAAATGTATAGACTTAACAATGAGAGGTAATTAGATTGCTAGCCACAAGGGTCTTGACGAAATATGTGCTTACAAAGAACACAGTCGGAGGATTGACCATCCCGGCCAGCTCGTCCCGTTTCTTGATAATACCTGAAATATCCGTCAATCCAAGGTATTGTGCTAGTCAGGGGAAGAGGTGTGTACCCATCCATGTCCTTTGACAATGTCGCGTGAATGACGAATCGCACTAGATAGAGGTCAAGGTCTCGTCCCAAGAAGCACACTAAAAGTCCTTACCATCTGGTTTGTCGATTCCCATCCCAAAAGCAATCTGTTGGGCGGTGAGCAGCGATGGCCAGCGCTATAATACCTGATACATGCCGTGGCCACTATAACCTTGCATCTCCCTACCATCCAGTCATCCTGGTTGATCTTTCGCTCCTCATTGTCGATGCCTGCATGGTAATGCCTCGCCTCTATTCCCCAATCGTCCCTGAGTTTCTGTGCCATTTCCTCGGAATCAGCTCTCGACAATGCATAGATGATGCCAGTGTCGTCTGGATGGTGTGTCTTGATAAATCCAGCGATGTTTTGTACGAGGTCTTTCTTAATGCTCGGTTTCTTGCGGATCGAGTAGTGCAGATTGGGGCGATTGAAGGATTGGGCAAGGCAGACAGGATTTCGCATCGCAAGGTTGTGTTTGATGTCTTCTATTGCATCCTTGTTTGCACTACCCGTGAGGGCCATGATAGGTACGTTGGGCCAATTCTTACGGAGAACACTCAACCCTGCATACTTGGTGCTCGAATCAGAAACGCGCGTCATGGACGGTCATGCAGAAAAGACGACAAGCGTTAGACCTACAGAAGCACGAAAGTCTCTTCCCCAGCTTCCAATGACGTGTGCTTCATCGATCACAAATCTTGCCAACTGTTTCTCCTCGTACAACTGATCTACAACATCCTTGAGGGAGTCACTCTTTTGTAGTCTCTCAGGCGTGGTATAAACAAGCTTTGGTTTTTCCTCGACATTGCTTCTCATCATACGCATCGCCTGCCGGACTTCATTTTCCTCCGCAGCACTCGTGAGGGGGAAGGCGGGGACACCCCTCTTGCGCAGGGCTGCGACTTGGTCTGCGATGAGCGATATGAGTGGTGAGATGACAAAGGTTGTCCCTTGGGTTTTGCCTGTGACGCAGAGAGCAGGGAGCTGGAAACAAAGGGATTTGCCCCCCCCAGTTGGGGCAAGATAGAAGACATCTTTGCCGTCCAATGTAGCAATGATGCATTTAAGCTGGTTAGTACGGAAGGTTGACAACCTGAAGGTATTCCTGAGAATCGAGACAACTTCCTTGTAGCATGGGGAGGAGGTATGATCTATCCGTCCGGCAGGATTGACGGGAATAACTGGACCGGACCTTGGTACGGATGTTAATGTTGTACCTAAAGGTGGGGGTAGTTGAGGCTTGTCTGTATCGAAGAAAGCCAAGTCATCCGGTAGCGGATCAAAGTTGTCGTAATACGTGTCGTCACTATCAGCAACAACTAGCGTTTCTGCGCGTGTGTCTGGCAAATCAAGTTTGATGATATCTGGTGAACCAATCGTCATCGGAGTGTCCTGGGTCGTGTTGAAGGTAACACTGGTTGCAATAGTACTATCCAGCGTCGTGTTGGAGGTATCCGAGATAGCCATCGAGGACGGTGGAGTACGCCTGGTATCGAGTTGTTTACTAGTTGAGTTGGAAGTACTTGCCGAAGAAAACAAAGGAAAAGGAGTAGAAAGTGGCCGAGAAGAGTGCTGAATGTCCTCGACCGTATCCAAAGATGCGATTCGCTGCTTGAGAGCGCGAATACGGTCATCTGTTTGAGACCTAGAAAGAAATGGGGTTCCAAGAGAGACAGTATGAGGGACAACACTGACAGAAATAGGGAGAGCATCATGATATCATATCCTTGACAGTTCTGAATGTAGTCAGATATCATATGGCCGACCATAGCGCGAACGTTTTGGTTAGCAGAAAGCAAGGACCTGAGGTCATCTAGGGACTTCTGTGAATTCCGTAAGAGATGATGGACAGAACACAGAAAGATAATGTACCGAGTTGAGGTCCGAGAAATCGCCGGATGTCTTCTGAGGGGATGACTTGCGGGGTGGGAGAGGGCGAGAAAGAGAGGGAGAGAACAACGGGTGCTTGTGAGAAAACTTGAAAGGGTCAGCTGGGAGTTTAGTATGACCAAAGCCCAAGTTGAGAGAATCCACCTCGCCGGATGTCTCTCCTCGGTCCGGGGAGCAGTGGGGAGTTGAGCTTGAGGGCTTTCCCTGCGGAGATTTGGAAGGGACGTGGTCGATGTCGAGGGAGAAGGAAGTTTTGAGGCGCTTTGAGGGTGTGGATTGAACGCGCTCGGAGGAGATGCGCTTTGCGGAGAGTGGGACAGAGGGAGAGTCGGGTACTTCGAGGACACTGTGAGAGAAGCCGGGGAGATTTGTGGGTGGATTTGTCTTGCGTGCTGTGATGAATAGCGTGAGGACAGAAACGCGATGCAGGCGAGCCACGCACTCGATGCGGATCCACTAGGACCGACGAGGGCAGGCTTGAACTTTGAGGTTGACTTGAACAAAGTGAGTGAAAGAAGTAGATGGTAGCATGGACTAAAGGGACCTTTAAGGGCGGTCTTGACGGGGGATCCGAGTCAGACATGGAGAGGTCGAGGAGGAGAGGTCGAGGAGGAGAGGTCGATGAAACGGATGATCAAAGGAAAGAGCTCCGCGCGTCCAATGAAGGATCACGTGACCGCGACGCGGGTATCACCCCGACCATCAGCAAACATGTCTGGTCAGTATTGGTTCCCGAACATGCCCATCCCAGAGATCATGGCTGCCCTGTCCGAGTGGGGTCTCTCCGTTAGCAACGAGCAACTCGCGCGGCCCTCCTCCGACTTTGTCACCGGCGTATACGCCGCCTGCCTCGAGCAGGTCACTTCCATCGCGCCAGAGGTGCTCCACGATCCCGCGCAGAATGCACTCATCGCACTAGACGATCCGCATTCTGTATGTATCCCTTCCCCTCCTGATCCTGACCTCACCCCTCCCAGGATCTCTACGTCGCTAGCATCGCGCACAACTTGCTCCTCTACCATATCACTCGGTTTGCAAACGCAGCGCGTATCGTGGATTTTAGCGCAAAGGACCTCTACCTCCCCGACCCAGAACGCACCCGCTTTATTCTCTCTGCCTTCATCAACTTTGTCAAGTTTGCAGAACAATGTACACCTTTCGTCGCCAACCTCCGTGATCAGTCCACAACCCTCATCGAAGAAAGGGAGCAAGTCGCCCAGGAACTTGCCAGCTTTCAACACAAACTCAACACGCTCAAGTAAGCATTCTCCTCGACGCATTTTCATCTCCTCTCGAGCACTATCCCAGGGCACAGCGCGCAAAAGACGAGCCAAAGTGCGGACAACTTCGCATAGAAAATGCCGCTATAACTGCCCATCTTATGGCAACTAAAGAGACAACTCAGGTCATCATAAAGGATATCGAGGCCCTCAAGATCGAAAAAGCAAACGTCATCTTGAAAAAGGAAAACGTAAACTCTGATACCTCCCTCCTTCTGGACAGCATACAACGTACCAGAGGTAGGATCGTCCAAAGCCCTGAAAGAATCAAACGCAATATTTCGACAATGGGTGCTACTGCCATCGAGGACAAGAAAACTCTGGCTATGCACGAAGCGAAGGCAAGGGATCTCCAGGCAAAGATTACCGTCTTGACACACATTGAAAAGGTTTCCCACTTCTCTATTCTTGCCTATCGTCCGTTTACACCTACACTCACCCCTTAGGACATGCGGAGTTGTATTGAACAGCTCCAGACCATCGAAAAGGAAGCACAACTCCTAGAAAGCTCCCAAAAAGAACTCGCCGACGTCAAGGACAGCCTAGACTACAAGAAGATAGAACGGATCGAACTCCAAATGAAAAAGGAGGCATGTCATTCCTGCCCCCTGTTAGTTTCCATCGCTCACGCAGCACTCAGCGGGTACACAAGCAACTCGCAAATGCCCAAGAAAAGCTCGAACGGGCCCAGAGACATGCAGAAGAGAAACGTCACGCAAGTCAGCAGACCATCGAACGCCTTCAACATGAATACGAGCAAATGGACATTGAACGGCGCGATAACGACAAACTGGTGGAGGAACTCCGCAAAGAGGCTGATGATACCGAGGCAAAAGTAATCTCTATTCCCATGCCCCATCATTATACCCACCTAACATATCATTCAGATGGCAGAACACCTCAAGAAAAGCGAGGCCGCGCTCAACGAGCTCCTTGCCGAGTACTGGAAGCTTCGGCATGAAACAGGTAGGCTCTCCCTGTCAAGCCGTTTATTTTAGTTGATGTCTATCTGCAGAGGTTTATATGGAGACACTTGCCAACAAGCTCAATATGAGTGTCACTGCGGACTAACTGGTGGATCGACCTGTGCTAGGATAAGTTATTTGCTGTATTGTACCACATGTACTAGTGTTGTCGTGCTCTTCGGCATGGATGGCATCGTTGAACTTCACATTCTGGATCTCCCCTTTTGCGTCATCTTGGGCTTGCATTCCCGACAATACCATTTCGTCTTCTTGTTTGGCACCTCCAAAAGACCAGTACATCCAAGGTGAAACTATATGCCTTGGTCAACGCATCACTCGGGAGGGTGGTGAGACAACTCACCCATTCCAACTTACAACCCTCGTTGTCACAGCCAATCATCTGTAAAGATCATTGCAAACGTCGAAGAATAAGAGTGGGGAAGAGCACGTTATAGGAGGAAGAACACGGAAAAGCACGCAGGTTAAACGACGATACTCACCGTTCCGAACGATACCTGGTTGCAATAGCAATAACGAAGTTCATTCGGGTCAACTGGAACGTTTGGCACTGGAGGCGGAGGTTGCACGGGAAGAATGAGGGAAACACCCGTGCGACGCGTGCGAGGAGCCACGGGAAGCTCTTCACTACCAGCCACAGCAGGTGGAAGAACATCCTCTTTCTCGGATATGGTGGGCTTGCAAGCGGCAGCCTTCCTGCCCTTCTTTGGTGCCCTGGAGAGAGGTACTTGTGGTGGGGGAAGCATAAGGATTTGGGGCTCTTCTACGAATAATTTTGGCTCGGGAGATAGGGATGGGACAGGACTATGCTCGACGCGCGGGGGACGTGCCCACCTGGGGACAACGAGGTCTGGCAGAAGGATTGGGGCTAGGTGGGTGCCAGGACGAACGCCAAGGGAAATGGCAGCTTCTTGCTCTTTAATAGCTTGGTCGAGAAGGCGGATGTGACGATCTACCTATTGCACGTACGGATGAGCGATGCAAAAGAAGGAAAGAGAGCGCGATTTTCTTACGGTTTCATGTGCAGTCTGCGCGATGCTCACTTTCTCTTCTGCGGTCCGGATGGCCTCCTCGGCAGTTTGGGCAATGTGTTGGAGGAGCGTACGTGTCGTTTCCCTGGGCCTCGGCTGGCGTGCCACAGGAGGGCTAGTGTTCGTGCTTCGTGTTCGAATGTTGTCATGGACGGTCGTTGTACCATGAAGAGACCCATCAGAATCGACCTGCATTTCAATTGGGGACGTGCCACCTCCCCGATCAACATGCAAGTTGTTCACGTCCGTCACGTTGGACTGGGATCCCTCTGCATCGCAGGAGCTGTCATAGGTATGTCGTGCCGCTAGGTTCTCTCGCAAGCGAATGTATCGCCGAACTGATACCAAGAGGGCTGACTGGAAGGCTGTACAAATCCAGAGTGTCAGAGACACCAATACGAAAAACCAGAGAGACGACTCAGATGTGCACCTTCGCTCTGAGAGTCCAATTCGCGCATCAACTTGAACTGGCGATGCAACGACAACGGCAGCTGTTCGAGCACTAACACGGGACCAGTTGGTGTGTACACACTCCGAGGGGGGGGTTGGAGACAGACCTTCATGGTGTTCCTCCTTGAACGCGTCCCAGACTTGAGGCTCCCTCTCCTGCTTTCCAGTCTCGTCGTCGTCACCCACCTGTGATATCAAGCCATCATGGTCTTGCGCGGACTCAGATTCGTCGATGGCAGCGACAAGTTGCTCGCTGTCGTTGGTCTGGGCAGCCCGCAAACGCGGTCGTTTGCGACCCATGACGATGAGTACTGGATAAGTTACCCCAGGACGGGACACGGGTTGATCGAGGTGTTTCTGAATCCGCCGCGCCATTGGCGAACACCCAAAGTCGCTCGCAGCAGCACTGCCTCATCGAGAGCACCGCCAATGCGCCATGGACGGGCGAGTTTGACCATGATACCGTTAATCTCGCTCGCCAGCGTCTCTGCCTCTGGTGCGCGCGCTCGTACGTTTTCACGCCTGACCCACGCATAGCTCGCCTACACGTAAAACCCTGAGAGGATGGAAAGATGTAGAAAGTTGTGGGTCCACCGCCACGCTTCGGTCAAGACCTTCATTCCCAAGGCACGCAGCACCGGACTTGTTCTTTGCGCAACTTTAGCATCCACGTGCCTTTGCCAGGTATATTAGACAGCGGGAGTGGCATCTGCTGTGGGTACATCCGTTCCCTTGAGTCACCTGTGAGCCCGACCTTCCTCTGCATCAAGACGATCATTTTCTCGGACTTGGCTATGGCAACTGGCATCGTCGACTCGACACTAGGTGCCGCGCAGCTAGCCGCAACGTTATCGGGCGTCCCTTATGCTGCGGGCGGCGTGATGGTGTTACAGATGATCAACGCAGCTTGTTCAGAAGTTGCGTTGCACAAGGTGAACGAATCCCCATGGGGTGCTATTGTCTTCTGCTAAAAATTACCATCTATCCCCATCCTTGTTATCTGGAATAGCAAAAGTCTGCACAACTGGTTAGGCGGTGCACATCGTTGCTAAACTTCATTAATGAACAGTCTTCATTGTTGGCTGGCACCGAAGCGGCCGCTGCGTTCGACGAGGTAGATATGTGAGTATTGCTTTTGTCTGGTCTCCCGTCTGGTTTGTTGGAGGTATACTAGTGTCTTGCAGAGCGTCCACCGTCGTGTACAAAAATGGGCAGATTGCGGAAAAGTAAAGAGATTTCGTGAGCAAATACGTCCTACTACTTCATATTCATCTCTGACACGCATCTGGCTCATAGTCAAGCGGTCCCAGATCGCCCGTGACCTGGACAGATGCTATACTGAAGTGGATAACGCCATGGAACGGTTGCATGTCAATCAGGTCCACCTTGACTCAGTCATGAGCTCACACGTCCATAGGTGGCAAATCCAGTAGCAATATTACGCATGCAACAACGATCGATGGATATGATGCAGCAGCATCAAGCTTCCGTGGCGGAGACACTACAGCAACTCCTTATCAGCCCCAGGGAGGTTGAACGTGCCGCTCAGCAGCATTTCTCTGGAGGGAACGAAGCATATGAACTCATGCGCCTGGGTCAAGAGGTAACGTTCTGTCACCACAGTGGGGTGTGGGTTTCGACCGAACTCCTATCCAATAGCGCCTCGTACAGCTTCGTCAAGAGGCTCCTGTTCCGTCCACTACAGTATTTAGTGATGGCCGGCAGATCGATCAGTCTCCCACTTCGTCTCTACCCCCTTCTCCCATTGCGACTGTACAGAGTCAGATTGAGCAAGCACTCCTCGACCTTCATAGACTCACTAACATTCCACCTACTATACCCATCTTGAACAACCAAGTGAAGATGGTGGGTGATGTACCCGTTCGCGGTGGTCTTTATAGTCAAATATTTGAAGGTCGTTGGCTGGGAGCGAAAAAGGTGTGGTCTTGTATGTTCTCGTTCGTGTTGGTGCAACGTCTCAACAAGTGTTGTTCAGGTGGCATTGAAGACGCTACGAATTCTGGACGAAAATGATCCCAAGACACAAAGGCTGCAAACGGTCCGTATTCCACCCAATGCCGTGATCTGTCTGGCCTGTGTTAAATCGACCCTTTTTCTGTAGCGCTTCGAGCATGAAATCGTCGTTTGGTCAAAACTCAAGCACGAGAACGTGCTCACAATGTTGGGTATCGTGACTAATATGGGCCCCGTCTATATTGTAAGTCGTTGGGTTGACAAGGGCTCTGCGATCCACTCCTGAACCGTGCTTCCCCGTAGGTCTCGCCGTGGCAATTAGACAATGTCCGGAAGTGAGTGTCCCTGCAACAGTCATTTAATAACTGTTCAATGATCGACAGTTATCGCCACGACAACCCAGACGTTAACCCTCTGAAGCTGGTACGTGTACCTAGTTGCCCTTGAGATGTCGTTTAGCTGACCGTCTCTCCAGCTAAGCCAAGCTGCCAAAGGTCTCGAGTATCTGCACGACCAACAGTTCGTGCATGGTCATCGTGAGTCTACGTGCCCTACCCCATACAATCACCCCCATTTAATGATCACAATGGTTTCCTCAGTGAAATGTGTAGGTCTTTGCGTTCGTACGCTTTTCCATACTAACGTACAACCTCAACACAGACCAACATGTTGGTTTCTGAAGAGGTAAGGAAGAGGATCACAATACCTAATTTCTTTGTCCCTTCCCTTCACTCACACCCCCTTCACTCCCAAAGGGAATTGTCACGTTGTCCGATTTCGGATTGACGCAGGTTCTCACTGACGTCGTTGGTAAATCAGCCATGGTCACCCTCACGAACATGTCCGCCGTTCGGTGGCATGCCCCAGAGCTCAGCGACGGTGAGGACATGACGCCGACGATGGCTTCGGATGTTTTTGCATTCGGCATGAGCGTGCTCGAGCTCCTCACGATGAAGCCTCCTTACTCGCATCGGAGGAGGGACGTCTCCGTCGTACAAGACCTCGCTCAGGGGTTGTTACCTCTGCGACCACAGGAGCCCGAGGCAATGCCATGGATGTCGGACGAACTGTGGGGGGTGTTGAACAAATGTTGGAAGTGGAATCCAAAAGAACGTATGCCAGCCAAGGAGCTGTCACCGTGCTTGGAACGGGCATCGGAATCGTTGACATGATCTTGCAAAAGATACCGACACTTTGAGAATATGTGCATGTACACTATGTGGGGGGTGAGACTAGGTTGGTTTGGACCTTTCATACCTAGGGCCAGTGTGCTATTCCATGATCCATCAAAAAGATATCTTCCTGAGTGATGCGAGCATTATGATAATGTGCGAATCCTGACGGATAACATGCGAAAAAAAACAAACGGGGTAAAGTACAGCGGACCAGGGGTATGCCTGAGGAAAGACAAAGGCCAGCTCTTTGTTTCAAGGAAGATTCTAGCAACTAAGAAAAGTTCCCTGAGGGATTGAATAGGAGAACGAGTGGACATGGCAAATCGATTCAGACCACACCAACTGCTTATTTGGTAGCTGACGTCTGAAGCCATCCCATAAGCTCCTGCTCGAAAGGTTGTCCCGATGATGATGGACGACTCACTGCTAGCCCGAGCGTACGGCTGGAGTATTGGGACGAAAGGCCGTGTGACTGTGATGATCGGTAGGTGCGAGAGCTCGGGCCGATCGAGGTTGGGTGTGAGGCAGTAGAAGCAACCCCGTTCGTGAGGGTACGCGTGGTTCGAGCAGCCAGGGGAGTCGGCGCACTGATCTGTGATTTTTTCGGGGTCTCGATGACTTTGGAAAGTCGGGTGTTCGTGAGACTCGACGATGACAGTAGAGCTTTCGCTGCAGCAGGTAAAGGACTGGCAACTTTACCACGGCGACCAGCCTTGAGGAAAGCGTGTTGCAAAGCAGTCTGCGGTTTCAACCGTCGCTCAGGATCCCAAACTAGACACCGTGCTATAAAATCCACGAAATCCTCATCTTGGCACCGGAGGACTTGTGCAAGGGACTTGGTCCCAGGTCTTCTTCTGCGGCCCTTGGAGTTCACTACTGGTCGCGGAGCGCCATTGTTATCTAGGTGATGTCAGTGAATGTCCATGTTACTATATTGTACTCCATACCAAAGAAAAGCCGTTTGCGGGAACTGCGATTCACGAAGTCCTTGTCTGGGGGACCAAGAACCTCCATGATGCATGACAACTGCTCTTGTTCATTTTCACCCGGGAAGATGGGGAAGCCAGTATATAGCTCAGCAAGGATGCAACCCAAACTCCACATGTCAATGGCCATGTGATAGTTCATACCGAGGATAACCTCTGGAGAACGGTAGAAACGACTCTGGATGTACGTGTAGACTACAAGGGTCAGAGAGAAGAAATGGCCGCTCAAGGATTACATACTCTTTTCATGTTCGAAACAGCTGCTGCCAAAGTCGATAACTTTGATAGCGCTCTTAGCCGGATGCTTCAAGAGAACATTCTGGATCTCATGTCAGATGAGAGTTATAGGCGAGGGATCTCAAAAGCACACCTCTGGTTTCAAGTCGCAGTGCACAATCCTGTGATGACGCATCAAGCACAAGGACATGATCATCTGGCTTGTGAATCTCCGAATCAACGTAGTGGTGAAACCGACGAAGCCATTCGCCTTGATCAATTCGTATAGATTAATACTAAGCAGCTCCATCGCGATGCAAAGGTGATTTCGAAAGTAAAAGTGCTCAGTCATTTTGATGACATAGTGCTTCTCTTCTGGGTCCTGAACGATGACATTCAAGTAGGAGTGAAAATCTACGGACAACGTTACGTACCCATTTTCGAAGGTTGTCCAAAATCTTGATCTCGACCAAGGCTTGGTGATGGAACCTCTTCTTGTTGCGGATGATCTTAATCGCGACAGACTCACCCGTCTGATGGTCCCTACAATTCAGAACCTGTCCGAACGAACCCTTGCCGAGCGTATCCAAGACCTCATAACGGTAAGCAAGATGATCATTGTTAACGACAAGATAGTCGCCACGGTCGTCGTCAAATCCAAAGTTGTTGGCCGAGAAGTCGGGATGAGCCTGTTTCTTCTGGCTACCTGCACCAACGCAGTACACTTGAGGATAGTTAAGACACTCCTCGCGTTCGTAAACTGACAAAGATTGCGCTTGGGGACTCCTTAAAAGTTCTACAAGGTGTCGATGAGTACGCCTATAACCGTAAACATAAGCGATGTACCTTCCGGTGCAAGTCCGGGACTCGGGGATACCGGCTCCGGGAATTTAAGGAGCTCATCCAACTCCTCCTGCGTTGCACCAGTGGCCATTTTCTTAGCTTGCTGGCGTCGGATATACTGGAGCATCTCCTCATCCCCCAGTAACTCCTCTTCATCTACTGTGCTCGGGACGGGGGAAGGTGTAGACAGAGAATGACGGCTCGATGAAGGCGTCCCGGCTTGAGCACGATGCGCGCTTGAACCCGTTGTATTGCTGTTGCTATTTGAAGTGCGAGAAGCAGGTAACGAAATCTTCGGACTTAAGAGCTTAAGACCCTTCGAAGGCGAAAGAGCTGAGAAACGGCTGTGACTGTGCGATGATTCGTTGGGCTGAGCTGACACAGATGCTGTCGAAGCCACAGAACCACTGGAAGCTTTGCGTAAAGCACTGAACGAAACTGAGTCGCGATTAGGTTTGCGAGTGTTTCCACCTGCAGTCAAAGGACCAGAAGGCTGACGAGGCGCTCGAGAGCCTGCCGTAGGAGAAATACGTATAGATTGACGTCGAGTATGGACTTCTGCTGTCGTTGATTTTCCACCTTGGATCTCCGTTCCATCTAACACGCCGAATTCGTTGGTAGTCGCCTCACCAGGAGTAGGTGAGGGATCAGTGGAAGGTGCAGTAACGTTAAGGCTGATGCGCCGCCCGACAAGAGTGCTCTGTGCCGAGCTCATCCCCAACCCTGGAGAGCCAGCGGCGGACGTACGGCTCGAGATACGCGGTATTTTGGTGGGCGTTTCTTTCGGTAGGGAAGATACAGCGTTCAGCAAAACCGAGGGTGCACCGTCTTTGAGATCCTTTGACACACTGTACCCGGTGGTTCCAACTGAGGGAGAACCCGCAATAGTGGGTAGCTGGTTCCTGCTACGGAGTGATGCATCAGATTGTTTCTGCATGGAGCTGACTGTTTGGGACGTGACGCGAGACGACGATGCTGTCCTAGTGATCGAAGTCGCAGCTGTAGGTGTGGAAACCGAATTGCTACTGGTCTTGAGGTTGGCAACGCGTTGTGCTGTCGTAGCAGGAAGCGCGGTCATCTGCATGGGTGGTAAAGTCACAGCGGTGTTAGTCTTTTTTGCGTCCGTAGAGGACAACGTCTTGGTCGACACCATTAATAGATCTTCAAGGTAAACCCATGTCCCCTGCTCACCTTGCCTCGCTTACGACCCATGAGGACTGATATCCTGCTCTCACTCCGATCCTTCGAATCTTGTTTACCCTTTTCCTTCTCTGCATCCCGCGCTCGTAAGCTATCCCTGGTCTCTTTCCCTGTTCCAGCGTCACTCTTATCACCGTGTAGACTCCGTCTAGAGGTGGACTTGAGGAGCGATGGCAACCCTAAACTGAGCACAGAAGACTTCTTGTGCGAGGCCGGAGTAGTAGGCACAGTGCGAGGCGGGTCCTTGGCAGGGGAACCACTTGCCTTCTGACGATTTTGCACGGAAGTTGGAGCAGATGGCAGAGTTGGCGATATTGACATGGGCGTGACATTTGTGGGTGCAATTTGCATACTTTGCGAAGAGGAACGCCGGAAGAACGGAATTGACGAGGGCGTGAGACGCTTGGATTGATGTCTGCGTATAGACGAAGCCGGGCTGAGGGGTGCGATCTGTGGAGCAGACAATCCAGTCGTATTGTTGCTACCACTTGAGCCGGTCCCAGGACGACTAGGAAATCCCCTTTCGCGATCGGGCGTCTTGGCGGGGAGGACAGCGGGCGATTTCGGACCACGGGTAGATCCGACAGAGGAAAGGGAGGCAAGAGACGCGGCGGATGCCATCGCATCAGGCTGGACGGGTGACCAAGATGCATTCTGAACCACAGAAGGTGAAAGGGCGAGTTCCCTTGATGTGGACTTGCGCAATTGTTGACTGAAGGTCTGCATCGAACGCGGGCTCAAAGGAAAACTAGCCGTCTTGCTATTTAATGGCGAATAGTCCTTGTCTTTCATAGAGGAGATGGAAGGCGAGCTCGTCAACTTGATGTTTAACGCGTTAGAAAAACTCCATTTCTTTGAAGGTGCCTTGGTAACAGGTGCTGCAGACTCAGGAGCAGAATGACATCCTTGATTCGCAGACATGTGTGAATGAGACGCGTGAGAGTGAGTTGAAGGTTTCGAGTCCACGGGAACCTCAAGAGAAACTGTGCGATCGACCTCACTATCGTCCGCTCCAGAAGCGGGAAGGGAAATGCCGTGCGAAGACTGTGGAGGGGAACGGTAGTTCGACAAATCCTTTGGTAATGGAGGAACTGGGGGGACACGATCTTCTTCCAAAGCTTCTGCACTGGCAGCTAGTGATCCAGTACGATCTTTGTATAGCGCGGTATCACCACCAGAGTAAACACTGGAAATGTCACTACCTGCGCTGTTACGCCTTCCCTTTCCAACACCTGTAGAATGCCTGCCTGAACCAGATGGAGCAGAAACTGAGGTCGTACTAGTAGCAGTTGATAAAGACGCCGAATCCCGCGAGCTCGTAGGGGTGCTTGTATAAGTAGTAGAGGAAGCAGATCCGCGTTTAGGAGTGAAGCTGAGGCGCGCACCGATCGACCCATGCTTTTTTGAGGACTTTTCAGGACCCGAAGAGCTGTGATGCTCATCTCCACTTGTGATAGCTCCCACACGTGCTTCATGGATGTCTTGAGTAACGACATCTCCAAACGTACTGAGTCCTGATATCGGTTGACGAGGTTCCTCCTTTCTCTCTTTTTCCTTAGTACTACCTCTTCGGCTGATCTTACCACCCTCATTTCCGAGGGCCTCCCAGTGCACACCAGACCGCCCAGTAGTACTTCCCGGTGTCCCAGGTCGGCTTACACTCGACCGATTCAAGCTACCCACACTTGCACGTGCACGAGCGGTCTTTGCGGATAGTCCGTCTAATTTGCGGAGGGCTTCCGCATGGGCATCGTCATCCATGCTAGACCAACCTTCCTGAGTCCCACGAAGAAGGGAATGTGCAACATTTGGTGATGAATGGCTAAGAGAAGGTTCTTTGTTCGATGAAGAAGGACGATGCGGCGGCGTTGTACCGCTGCCAGCATGTTTAAGCAACTGGTGGATAGATGTCGTGGAAGGCGAAGGAGGCAAGTGAGAAAAATCGGTGGTGTGGACACGCCGAGGATGAGGTCCCGAGGCATGATCAGGTCCGGAGGATGAATCTCCGGCAGAAAACTGACGTGCATGTGTGTTTTGTTCATGATCCACGCGCAAAGGGATCGCAATCGGGGTTGATTCAGTAGAGGATGGAGATTTAACTGGCGCATTGGCCGCCAGACTCTCCCGACGACGCTCTCGAACCTTATCACGAGCGCTGCTAGCTGATGCTGTCGACGCAGTGCTACGATGCTTACGAAGGGAGGGAGCCTTCTCTTCTCTGGAAACAGGCTGACTGCGGTCCTTGGTGGTAGAAGCACTGGAACGTTTCGAAAGCAACGATCCCGAGTGGTCCAACTCAAACTCGTCAGATGTCCGTTTCTTTGCTTTACGGAGAGGAGTAAGCGGGGTGAAAGAGCTTGGGGGAGAGGAGGATTCGTCGCTCAAGAGAGACTGCTCGGACGGTAGGGGTGGGACAATGGGAGAAGGAGGCTCGGGCGATGACAGTTTTACACGATCCAAGGGATGTAAAAAATCTGAGCCATGCGGCTGACGAGGGTAGAGAATCTCTTCCCCACCGCTCTCGTCTGCCATGGATCGTCGAGGACGAATCGTGCGTGTCAACGGTTTGACGTCACGCTTAAGGGTGGGTCAACAAACGTACCAACGGCCAAGAAAAAAAAAAAAGTCCAACCTGATCCTGTTCATCCAATTCGCCATCGACGGCTTCGATTGTCCATGGGCTATCTGGACCATCGGGCTCTACATCTGCGACTACGACTTCGGTGCTGTCCTCTTCCTGGAGAACGGCAAGAGTATTATCATCGTCGTCCCCCGGGTTTTCTTGAACGCGTCGCATGAGCTTACCCCAACGAGGGGTGGCAAGTTCGCCAACTCCAACGAGGCCATTTCTGTCGATGTTAGCGGGATCCCGTGCGGGTGTGAGAGGCGAGGATGTGTCATTTTGGACGCGGGTCTCTGGAGTTGTACTCGAAGGGGCTTGCTGGGCTGGGGAGTCTGCTGACGGCGACTGAGTGCCAAAATAATAAGGGTCCAGGGACGAGGTGGACGATCCTGGGCGCGAGAGAGCATTGTGTTCTTCGTCGACCTGCAACGAGTGGTGGGACGAGGCCGGCTCCGAGATGTGGACGCGGAGCTGGTATGAGTGCGCGTGAGGGGAGGACGCACAGAAGGCGATAAAAGAACGCACTTGGGTGGAGTGGGCAATGTTGCCACCTGAAGGGAGGGGTCCGCTGAGAAGGGAATCTGGGCCATCGCCAAGGGGAATGGGGTCTGGGGAGCGATGAAGAGGGAGCACCAAGTTGTCATGGTCATCCTGGCTGTATGCTGCAGTGGGAGCAGACATGCCAGAGCACGGGGAAAGCCAACAGGTCGACGAGACGAAACAAGGGCGTGACGAAGGGGGGGGAAATGAGGAAAAAGATGGGAAATGGACCGAGTATGTCGGGTCGACACTGGTGGGGCGGGGGGGACGAGCGAGAGAGGAGCTGGTCGTCGTGGGCGACGACGAGCAAGGGAGGTGGGCAGAGAAAGTCGGGTGTTGTTGATGGGTATTTGTTCCGCGCCACATGATGGCGATGGCCGCGAAAGCACGTCTCCGCGCGCACTGAAACGAAACTGGTTTCCCGCCGTCGACACGGATAGAAAGTCAGGTCGGATGTGTAGCTAGAAAGTCGTATCGAATGTTGATTGTGGAGATCTGAACTCAGCGCTGGTCCTCTACACCGCTCCGCTCTCCCACCAGCCCCGTCAACCGAGAGTCCGCCGAGCTCAGCGAAAGCCCCGTCGACCACCGTCCCCGACGTACGTCCGCAGACGGTGTCGCCTTGCTGCAACTAACGTCTTCGCCATGTCTTCCACAGCCACGCTCCCTCCAGCCCCTCTCCTCTTCGCGTATTTCCACCCCCGCGGTACCACCGTCGGTGCGCCCTTCCAAATATCGCCTCTTCGGCTCCCTGCACGTGAACCCTACCAGAGAACGCGGACGCCTGAGCCAAGTTTGTCCAGCGCGTGTCCGAGCCCCGACAGCCTTTAATCTCGACTGAAATCATAAACAAATCGTCAGCTCCTGCATCGTTCCTCATCCCTTCTTCCCGTTCCTCCTTTCTTTCCCTCCATCGTCCTCCTGAATCTGCTCGTACGCCGGCCACCACATTCCACAGCACAAATCTCAACGTCATCCAGCGTCATCATGTCCTCTGTCGAGCGCAATCAGACGCCCGACGGCGACGACCTCCCGGATTCCCAATCCACCGACCTCCAGCCCCAAATGACGGTCCATCCCGTCGGTGGGTACTCAAGCATGCCAATGCACATGTACCCCTTCCCACCCGGTCTCGTGCCCCCCCAGCCCCTCCGTTCGAAGCGCAGGCAGGTCAAGAATGCATGTACAAACTGTCAGAAAGCGTGCAAGAAATGCGACGACGCCCGTCCCTGCCTCCGCTGCGTCAAGTACGGCATTGCTGAAGAGTGCGTTGACTCTCAGCGAAAGGAGAGGAAAAAGGGCGTGAAACGTGGCCCCTACAAGAAGCGCGATGGAAAAGGTGTGCCTTCGTCTTTCTCGCTATTCAGGCAGCATTCGTGCCATCTTTCTCCCTCTCACCTCTTTCATTTCCTTTCTGACTTTGATTGAGGTCGCGCAGGCACCAACGTCGACACTACCGACGCGCCAGAGCAGCAGAGCATGCCTATTGCACCAGGCATGCCCCCGCCGTCGGCGTCCCCACCCATGCCGCCGTACATGGCCGCCCCAGTAGGCTATGCGGCAGGGTTCTACGGGCAGTTCCCGGCCCCACCCACACCCAAACCGGGTGAGGCACCAGCCTACTACCCGCAGTTCTACATCACCCCTGTCCCTCCGCCGAACCACAGCGGACACGGACAAGATGGTGAGCAGCAGGGGTACGCGCAGGCGGCGCAATTCTACCCGGCCACGTTTCTCCCGTACGCTCCACAGCCGTACGGCCCATACGTGGTACATCCCCACCGTCCCGATGGTCAGATCGCCATGACGGCCCCACAGTACGCGTCATTTACCCAGTTCTACGGAAAGCCGCCTGCCGGGAGTTCGCACGAGAACGGGAGGAATGATCACGGACATGGGGATGAGAACTAGACGAGATGCCGCTGTCTAGGCCAGACTGCATCTAAACGCTTTTTTTTTTTCGCTTGGTTATCTTACATGCTCTCCTCGTTAACTGTATACGCCATATGCCCTGATCGTCTTTCTTTCTCTTTGTCTCTGGCTATGTATACACCTCGCAGGTTGAATGATGATGCCGTCTGACGACCCTGTCGTATATCGTAGTACTGCCTGTCTCGTCGATACCCACCTACTGGACCAGTAGGGATTGCTGCCTCGTCTGCCAAACCCGAGCGGGCCCCACCTGCCGCTAAGGGCCATTTAAATTCCCCCCCAGCGGATATGAAGCCAATGACGAGAGATGCTACCGAAAAGGCGAGTATCGCTCTGACGCGTAAGTCCCAACCCCGCATCACTTCTGGGCCGATGTTCCGGATCTCGATCTAGGAAACAAAAAATTCGCTGCTGTGAACCGGAGAGTCGCTGCTTTTGGTCCCTGGTCCCACTGCTCAGCGGCGTTGTCAGGATCTTGCACAGCTATTCTCCTGACGCGCTCGGGGGAGCTCATCAGAGACTTGGCCCCTTTCGACTTGCACACACGGGCTCCACTCGGATCCCGGCCATGCAGTGGGGGCCGAGCGGTCAGGCAAGGATCCCGGAAGCGCTGGACGGGCGCAAAGACGGGTCCAAATTCTTCGCAGAGGGTCGTAGATGGTGGTCGAGGGTACTACTGCCGAGGTCCTCGACAGTGCCATCATCACGATCTACTCAGTCCGCATCCAGCTTGTGCCTACAGCGCTCGAAACGTGGGTGACGCAAAGCTTGGCACTTGATCCGAGGAGTTCGACCTGCACCCGGAATCCCTGCAGGCCTATCGCCCCCAACATGAGGGATCGTATGATTGGGTTCTCCATGTCACAGTCCACCAGCGCGCTCTCGCCACCTCGTGTTAGTTGTGTTCATAATCCACTCGCGGTGCAGACAGCCCGTCTCACTGGACGCACCTGTCCCCAAAAGGAGGTCCGTTTGCGCTGTGATAGCGATGCACGAGCTTCGTCCTCGCACTTGCTTCTTGAAATAGCCACCGCTTTGTTCCTCGCGGTGTGTGTGATCGCGGCGTTTGAGGGTGGTCATTTGAGTTTCTTGAGGGTGAAACATGCGTAGAGGCGACTGCGTCGTGGGGCAACGCTCTCCTGGCTTGCTGGGTGTGTCGCCGTTCCTCCTAATGGTATAGGCGGAACAGCGACGGCAAAGAGTTCCTCCTTGCCTGTACTTGTCGGGATTCTCATGGCAGATAAGTGGTGGATCGAACTCGCCGCCGTGCTCATACTCTATGACATCCCCGCTCGCAACCAGACGTGTCTAGAGACGCGATGCGGAATTCTTACGGCCACCCCGGTCTGGTGGGTGCGTGACCAGAGACCCACCGTCATCATCACCGACCCGTTCTTGTAAATTTCGGCCAAGGCAACTCGTATTCCTCGGAAAAACGCTCTTGATCATCACGGGTCGGACGTGGGTTTGGGGGACTATAATTTTGGATCGGGTCATCCAACCACAAGACATGGTCACCATTGAACCGATAGATCGATGGACCCAAGCTGACAAGTTAATGCAGAACGAGAAGATGGTCCTAATGAATCTGTCTTCTCCGACGGTCCGCCGTGTGTGATGATCCAGAGTTTGCGCCGTGCACTCCAGGGTTCTCCGCGGGTCGAAATCGTAGACCAGGCAAGTGTTCACCGCTATGATTTGCACGGCCCCACTCATGTCAGTGTCAGACTAGCTGTCTGCAGAGTTTCCATGGACTCAGGGGAATGGCCGGAAATGGTAGTCGCTCTGAGCTTAAACACGACTTCGCACCCACTCGGGGTAGTGACCCTTGGGTCTGAAACTCTACCGTGTTGCTCATGAAGATTGCAACTCTTCACACATAGGACAGTCGAGATGCCTTCCGAATCGCCAGCAAGCCACAGTGATAGTTGGCTATTGACACGGTCACTTGATTCAACAAAGTCTTTGATCGGCCTGCAACTAGTGTCTCGACTGCTTACCTTTGTCCTCAATCAAGGTCTTGTCCGCCTTGCATCCCCCCAAGCTTATGGAACGGTGGCCGTCCAGTTCGAGCTCCTTATGAGCACTATCCTGTTTCTGAGTCGAGAGGGTGTCAGGAATACCCTCCTTCGTGTTTGGCCGCAGCAAAATGCGAATGTGGACGAGCCTTCGGCCATATCAGTAGCGCACTGTGCCAATCTAGCGGCATTACCATTCTTCTTGGGCCTACCGACCACACTGATTTCCATCACGCTTTACTCGTTCTTTGCCAGCGAAGCTGCTGCAAGTCAGCCTCACTTTTACTTTGCCTTGGTCGGCTATGCTATCGCTGCTGTTGGTGAGCTACTGAGCGAACCAATGCACAATCGGTGAGATATATTCGTGAATCATGCTACAAATCTACCCAACTCCCACAGTGCCATGAGTCAAGTGCGTACAGACGTACGAGTAAGAGCTGAGGGACTTGGAGTAATCGTCAAGTCAACCACAACCTACTTGATATTACTTTACGACAGCAATTCTCCGTATTCGGGCGAGCTAGCTTTGGTGGCCTTTGCCCTTGGCCAGTTAGCATACAGTGGAACTGTGTTTTCGGTGTACAGGTCGCAGCTTACTGAATCGAGCCTCTGGCCAACAAGTCTGCCTGAGCACCAGCAAACTTCCAGGTGTGTTACTTACTTTTCTAGCTTTCTACATTTCCTACCCTAAACCCGATTGGACAGGCAGGCTCCGTGGAGTCGCTTAGTCCTCAAGTTCTTTGATCCTGACGCGCTCCACCTGTCGATGTCTATGACATCTCAGTCAATTTTGAAGCATTTCCTCACCGAGGGTGACAAGTTTCTTGTCTCGTATTGGAGCCCTCTTCAGGATCAAGGAGGTTATGCGGTTGCCGTTAATTATGGTACGTCTCCGAATACTCGTAACATCACGTTGGTTCGTATTATCGTTCCAGGATCTTTGGTTGCACGCATAGTCTTCCAGCCGATCGAGGAGATGTGTCGAGTCTACTTCTCCAAAGTTCTTTCAGGTACCACATCAGAGCAGACGGATAACTTGCGAGCACTCAGTCAAGCATCCGGTGCGGTTGCCTCTTTGCTTTCCATTCAAATTTCCTTCTCCATGCTCGTCGTAACCTTTGGTTCTTCGTACCTGCCTATTGTCTTGCAAGTCCTACTACCTGCACAGTATATATCCACGAGCGCGCCCAAAGTGCTGTCCGCTTGGATATGGTATATACCAGTTCTTGCTCTAAACGGAGGGCTAGAAGCGTTCTATTCCGGTGTTTCTACCCCGCAAGACTTGCGCACGCAGAGTCAGTGAGTTATTGTTCTTTCGTTGGTCGTATGGTTCTTACGCCATGTAGTTGGATGCTCGCCTTCTCGGTAGCCTATATCCTGTCTGCAAGTGCGTTGTACAACCTTGGATTCGGTGAAACTTCACTCGTGTACGCCAACATCGTTAATCTCACCGCCCGCATATGGTACACGGCGACTTTCATAACGACGTACTTTGAGAAGAGGATAGAATCCCACCAACTCAGCCTTATCAATGTGCTCCCCGGGTGGAAATTCTCCGGAATGGTCGTGCTATCCCATTTGGCCATCTCCAATAACGAAGCGAGACAGAACGTTGTGGAGGAAGTGCAGCGGCTGGGTCGTAGAGCTTTGTTCTCCGCGCGGGTACTTAGTCACGTCGCGTTTGGAGGTGGATTGGGGGTTGTATGTGTTGGGCTGTGGTGGGTAACAGAGCGGAAACGATTGATTACTCGAGAGCAGATCAAAACGGAGTAGATACACAACGCCTGCCTTGTCGTGTATGGACTTCAATCAAGCCTAGTTCTAGCAGGCCATTGCACTGCCACCAAGTCCCCAAAGGTGCAACAAACGCTCGTTTGCAGGTTACCGCTCATTATCTCGGCATGTCTTCGGAGGCCACTGTCGAGTCCATTGACGAAGTAGGTGGATTCAGTTATTTGTTTTCAGACATTTATGATTCAGACGCTTGGGACTCCCAGGCTCAGTTGGCTGGTGATAACGGCCAGATTTATCTGTTTCAATGGCTCGCGGCTTTGGAGAAGAGTCTCAGAGGGGTTGCTGTCGCAAGTCTTTGTGCTCTCCTTAGACGTTATATGGGCTCATCGCTTCCTAGGATCAGCTAAAATCCACTCAACCTGCGGTCGAAGAAACCTTGCTCAAAGTCGTATGCGGCAATGACAGGTATCCACTACCTGGCCGCGGGCTGCGCAACCTGGTAGCGAGATGTTTCATCATCCAGTATATCCGAGGCGACTCAAGGACACTGTTTGACACGCTTCGAGCTCTATTGAAGACAGCAGGAGATGTGAAAATCGATAAGAATCCACTTCGAATGTAGGTTTTTAACCTGGCATGCTGTCTTGTTTTCGTACCGAATGATATTAGAGCAGCATTTTGGACGATTGGTGAACTTATGGCCACTTTTGGTTCCCAGGTACGTCTAGAGACTCCGCTGTGCTGGTAAAGATTTAATCCCAGTCACCTCTCCAGTTCATGTCTTTCTTGGCTGAAATTACCACCATCTCCGTGAAAACTTTTAGGTCTTCTAGCGTAAGAGGGACGAATGTGCAGTTTCCATCCTGAACTCTGATGTTTCTTGACAGACTCCTCAAATGCGTTGCCATGCTTTGATCATGCTCCGTAAAGCCTTGAGTTCAGCGAAGAAGGCACTACCGGATTCTCTTGCCAAAGATATACTCAAGAACATGAAGAATGGACTAACTGATAGGGTTCTTCCTGTCCAGCGAGCGGCCGCTGGGGTGAAACACACTGCTTCCGTAACCTTGATTCCGCTCTGATATCGTTCCAGGTCCTGATTACCATGTTCACTCCAGAGGAATCAGTAACACTCGCAGACATCGACTCTGTTGTCGGAATCTGCATAAAAAGCCTGGATGGCACTGATCGGTTGACGAGACTGTCGCTCGCGCAGTTGGTTGGTCACCTGCTGGCGGCAACACAGGTCCTCCGAGTTTCTACTGCACCTGATCCTCCGCAG
Source organism: Pulveroboletus cf. rosaemariae (assembly GCA_038089275.1). Lineage (NCBI taxonomy): Eukaryota > Fungi > Basidiomycota > Agaricomycetes > Boletales > Boletaceae > Pulveroboletus > Pulveroboletus cf. rosaemariae. The sequence continues at coordinate 33,262 of JBBPKN010000089.1, forward strand.
AAGGCAAAGAAGGAGCAAGAAGACAATGATAGTACAAATCCTACTGCTTTGGAGAGTATGAAGCCTCTTCTCAGTCCTGGAGAGATGCTAGCACAACTATCTGCATATTTCAACAAGCCACAGCTATCGCGAAAAGCACGCACAGGTATCTTTGATTTCTACGTCGCGTTGTTGACAAAGCTTGGCGCAGTCTTTGCGGAGAACAATTACGGCCTCATCGTAAATCACCTTATGACCGAGGTTGTCGCGAACCCAAGGAATAGCTCTACGAGATATGACAGATTATTCATCCAGAAGTTGGTTGGGGCTTTACTCAGAGATCTTATTGCGACTAGAATGTTGAGCGAACAAGGGCAAATTTCTGCAATTCAAGAGCTTGCGTCGTCTTATGCGAAACGGTGGCCAGCTCTCATGCCCGGGCAAACAGCTCCGAATCCCACAGTCTTAGTAATCGCTTTAAAAGAGATTGCAGAATTGTTGCAGCAGCTTGGCAGTGCACCCCCTCCTGTTCAGGTGATTTTGATTCCTGATCTTCGTAGGGAAATTTCAGCCTAGCAGCACACTCATGCCTAGCATTCGTTTAGGACGCAATATCGGAGCCACTATTGACTCTCCTGACTCACCCTAGCCACGAGGTTCGTGTAAACGCGAGCTGGACTCTCAAGTGCTTCTGTTTCACGACCCCCTTGCGTTTGCCCAAAGCTATACTCTCGATCTCGGAGGCGCTACATCGTGACGTCGAGTCGCTGCAATCTCCGGCGGCGCCCTCTGACATCGATCGACGTGCCCTGGGACGTGCCTATGGTTTGGCGGGATTGGTCGCCATCATCCCACATCGTCCTTTATACGTTTCCTTCGACATTGCATCCAACGTCCTCGATACGGCTACGAACCTTCTCAAGCGTGCAAGTGAGCACGATGTCCAGATGGCAGGTGTTGAAGTGGAAGTCGCATGGATCTTGATCGCCTCGTTAATGTTGCTTGGGCCTAATTTCGTTCGGTCACATCTCCCTCAACTCTTGGTGCTTTGGCGCAACGCGCTGCCAAAACCAACGAGCAAAGACAGCGTTCCCGGTCGCAGTGCCACCGAATGGGAGTTCTTGCTGCATGTTCGAGAGAGTGCACTCGGCGCCGTCCTATGTTTCCTCCTTCATAATACTGCTTTGGTGACCCTCGACGTTTCTCGGAGGATTTCCACCTTGTTAGGCAACGCTCTCGCATTTACGGCGGCGTTTTCTTCTCGGCCGCTGGAGGAATCGCTTGTCGATCAGGAGAGTCCATCCCTTCGTATGAGGGAAAGCTTGCTCCGTCGAAGAGTATTCCAGTGCTTTACCGCATTGGGATCGTCGACATTAACTGACTCCATTCAGTTTAGTCTGTTGCAGTCCACCATGACCATTTTCGCAGGACCGGAGAGCGATGGCATCTCTGCGGTGCAGGCCTCCATTGCCTCCTCTTCTGGTACTTTTACCACCGTTTGGCAAACAGCTGATGGATTTGGGCATGGAGTGACTACAGTGGACATTGCGGAAGACGAAGCTGAGGCTCATGCCAAGGGATCGGAGAGCGGTAAACCTATGCAAGAACAGATTGAGGACCTTACGAATCTACTTGTACGTGCGTTTGGTTCCGCAATGATAGTGCACTGACCCTTCATTAGCTACGTACTCCAGTGCTTGGATCATGCGAGCACGACACACTCTCATTATGTCTGACGATTCCTGCCAGCAATGATCGTGCCATTCTTGACTGTCCATCCGCTATGTCGGCCGTTGTAGATGCATCGATTGAATTGTTCGCCCGATTACTCCCCATACAAGACTCGACTACAGCGACCCAGATAGTGGCCCAGCTCGTCGAATTGGTGAAATCCCCCAAGCTCGAAAAGAACTCGGGTCGAAGGGCAGCCGTACTTATTAACAGCGTAGTGGCTATTTCCCGCGCCCTCCGATGTGCGATGGAGTCTCACTCCCGCCAGGCAAGAGAAACCCTTGGACATTCTCAGGTTACTACCCCCCTAGCTTCGCTACTGAAGGTAATCAATAGATGCCAAAGTGGCGCGTTTTTGACCTTCCTAACTTCAGGACGCACTTGTTGATGGGGATCCCCTTTTACGGCGAGCCAGCAGCGATGCACTAGGTCGTCTGGCAAACATTTCAGGCACCGCTTTCTTATCGAGCCAAGCGAAGGTATTAGTCGACCATATTGTCAACAATCGTGACCCACAAGGCCGTGCCGGCTGTGCTCTGGCCTTTGCAGCCTTATACCACCATGTTGGGAGCCTTGCTGCTGCACCGATTTTGAAGACGACAGTGAATATACTCATGTCGCTCAGCAACGATCCACATCCGCTCGTTCACGTCTGGGCTCTAACCGCCTTGGCAAGGGTCGTGAATGCTGCCAGCCTGACTTTCGCTCCGTTTGTTCCGAGCACCCTTGGAATGCTGCTCAAAATATATATGTCGGACGCCCACGAAACTGAAGGCGGGACACTCAATAATGCGAACATTAGTGGGGATCTACAGGCCTTCCCTGTCGTGTGTCGGATAATCGATGCTATTATCACGATTTTGGGACCTGACGTGCAAGAGTCGACGCGGACCAGAATGCTCGTTCTTGATCTCGTCCAGGAGTTTTCGCTGGAGGAAGACGAAGCCATTCTGATCGAGGCAATCAAGTGCACTCAACACCTACTCATGTTCGCCCCAGAACAAGTAGATATCCCAGAGACGGTGAACCGCTTTAGGACGCATCTCGGCTCTAGTCGCCGGAAGCTCAGACTCGCTGCTATTGACGCGCTGTACCAGCTTGTTCAGAAGGATGCACTAGTAGTGTCAAGGGTCGGTGGTGACCGACTAGTGGAAGACCTCTTTGCTATGTTGGATGGCGATCCCAGCATTGAAGGCGTCCGCAACGTCATCACAAGCTGGCTTGCTCAGACTGCCATCCACAACCCTTCCGCTTGGATTGAACTTTGCCAAAGGATTATGTTGCGAACCAATGCCACCCAAAAGGTTGTCGACACTTTCGGACACCTGGACGATGAAGGTCAGTCTCTAAACGCGGCGATGCCTGCAGATAACTCTGATCAAGATCGGTCGCAACCCGTTGCCACGTCTCGGTGGAGGACTCAACTGTTTGCTCTCCATTGCCTGCATGAGATCTGTATCATTGTCGACCAGTCCGGAAGGCAAGAGCATTTCGACATACTATACGCGCGTAATCTGGGCTTCCCTGTTCAAGGCCTTCTTGTCTCCCGCATACCAGATTTGATCAAGATGGCGTTCACTGCATCAGCAGCATACGTCACGGAGATACGCCTCGAGGGTTTAGCTGTTCTACGCGATATTATCCGAGTAAGCTCGGGTCTCCCTACAATTTTTTCTTGCTAATGGACATCTAGGTCTTTTCCAAAGCACCCGATCCAGAATTCCCTGAAGCATTGCTGCTCGAGCAACATCAGGCTCCAATTACTGCAGCCCTTACACCTGCCTTCTCTTCAGACTCTACGCCCGAAATCTTGTCATCTGCGATCGATGCTTGTGCTGTTTTCGTGGGCTGTGGTGTTGTCAAGAATGTAGGTAGGATGGGCCGTATCTTGAAACAACTAACAACAGCGCTGAAAGAGGTGGACGGTAGGCATGAGCATGTACCTATCTTTGAATAACCTGACGCTCGACTCCAGATTCTGGTGGTCTTAAAATGGGAACGTTAGGGGAACTCAGCCCCAACGCATCTGCCATGTTGACTGTATCTATCCTTACTGCGTGGGCTCGGCTGGAAATTGCATCCGCAGAGCAGGCTTATCTCCTCGATGTCATTAAACCCCACAGAAGCATTCTCGCTTCACAGTGGATTGCGTGTTTACGCGACTACGCCATCATTCGCGCGGATTCGGAGTTTGTCCATGATCTGTCTATTGTCTCCGTGGACCCCTCGTACGCTAACCTTGGGAAAGTGATCTTACTACCAGTAAGTTAAGAAATTTCACTGTGAACAGATGTCTGATCTGGACATATAGTATTATTCTGACTCTTGGGCCACCATTCTCCAAGCAGTAGCGAACGCGATGGAGCACAGTGGGCAATATATCTCCAATGCTATTCTCGGTCAAAGTGCCAGCGCAGCGCTGCCCTCATCAAATGGTGTTGGGCTTCCACGTACCGAACCGGCTCCACTATTTTTCGTACTCTTTGGCCTCATCTACGAGGCTTTAGCGGTCCCCTCTCCTCAATCAACCACGACTGCATCAGCCCATGAGGCTACAGTAGCGGCGTCGCTCAGGGCGCTTAAATGCCTGATCGACCCTCGCTATTCAGGAAAGGCCCTTTTAGAGCCCACTGTCTTCAAGGAATTCATCAGCTTGTGCTACAGGATGGTGATGGTGGAAAGCGCGGCAACACTTGTACACCTGTTGGAGGTCACTACGGTATTTGCCAAATGTTTCGGACATCTCGGTATCGGGGGTGCTGTAGTCCCGTAGGTCATGGAAGATTCTGCCTGGCACGTTTATCATTATTTCTTTGCAGGAACGAAGCCTTATCCTCGGATTCAGTCCGTGCTCACTGCTTGAAGATCTGTGCCTACGTTCTACGCCATGCTCGACATCATCAAGGTGTCCCAGCTATTTGTAGGTAGACTTGATAAATGTCTGTTCACTGACTGATAAAGTGTCTTCAATCAGCTGGAACGGCACAGGAACTCGCCAAAATGTTGAGCTGCGCATTGACCGCTTTCCAAGTCATTGCGTTATCTATAGACGGGAATGTGCGGGAGGACGTAAGGGGCGTGGGCTGCATGCTGTACGCAGGTAGGGTCGTTTGACAACGTCACGATATTCTTTGCTGATATTTGCTACCATCAGAGTTACTGAAAGACGAGACGCTGGATATTGATCTGATAACGCCAACTCTCCCGGCGTTCAAGTCGCTAGTGTCGGTAGAGTCTCACCCGAGGGCTCGTGATCGCTATGACAGCCTGATCCACGGTATCTTGTCGTCGTGTCTGCTTAACGTTGATGAAATGCGGTCGGTTCTGCTATATCTTCAGTCCTCTTTACATACTGAAAGTATCTACAGTGGTAGAGATGGACTGATTTCGTCCAAAAAAGTCAAAACTAACCTCTTGGCTGCTGTCCTGATCTTATCTGGTCTGCCCTCGAAGGTGAAGGTTGCTCGTGGTGTGGTGGAACATTTATGCTTTGTGATCTCGCAGAAGCTAGAAGAGAGTGACGATGTAAGATCGCTACTGCCAACGATCATGATGACCTCTAAATTCAAGGATACAGATGGCATTCGTTGCTATTCACTGCGCAAAAACCATCACAGTCGCTGCCTCTAACAACGACCTGCTTCGCAACTGTGTGCGGCTCTTGTTACCTGGGTTGATCCGTTTCATTTCTAGAATTTCACCTCGACTGGATGATGGCTTGCTGTCGGAGCAAAATAGTGCATCGATTGAAGAAGTGTGGAGAGCATTTTCTGCCCTAATCGCACTGACGACGGCAGAGCAACGTAAGACTGTAGGAATGTCTACTATTTCCGATCTGACGCGCAGTGGGAATGCAGGGACCCGCGTTCTAAGCATTATCTTACCTACAGTGACGCTGTTGCTCCGCCCTTTGCAAGGCCCGCCTTCCAGCGCACACTCGAGTGCCATCACACAATTGCTCTCGTTTGCAACCTCGTCCCCAGCCAATTTCAAGGAGGCGACTGCACAGCTTGATCCAGACATACGAGAGACACTCGAGCTTTCGATCAGGAAAGCGGTGGAAGGACCATCGACCGTGAATCAGACGACCCGCCCACAGATCTCCCTGAGGTCGTTTTGAACCACCTGTCGGTCCATATGCCACACAGTCCGAGTCTCCACTGTTATTTCCGTTGCTTTATACCAATGAATGGGTGTATGACTAAAGTTATCCTGTTGCTACTACGCCCGGGGCATAAGACGGTATGACGAGAGGAAAATGTCGAAGAGACACCGTGTGGTCTGCATTACAGTGATGCCTCAATCGACAGGCCATCATGCACATGGACCTCCCGGTGGAGAAGGCACGAAGGCACGAACAAAAGACTTCCCCGCCGATGCGACCGGGTCAAATCCTGCAGGTTCCGAGGGGGAAAGACTGAAGGACATGTGCGAGCAGTCAGGGAGGTCTTGTATATAGACACCGCGATGGATTGGCATAGCGATTGGCGTGTGTTCCCCCCGTCTATCCATCGATCACTCAGAGTAAGTCCACTCCCACTATCACCATCACGAGGGTCGTACGTTGCTGACCGGCGTCATCGCTGACATCCGAGGTGCGAGAACTAAACCGACATTCCGTTAGGGACACAGCTTGTTCTCTAATAATACGTGATCCACCTTCGGTCCATGTGGGCTCGGGGGTTGTTCGGCTCGGGCTCAGCTTCAACGGCTACTCTAGTTGCCGATGCAAATGGAGGGAGCATGGCGAACCCGCTCGTCAATCCCACACAAGTAGAGGATAAATTGGTGTGCGGCCCGTTCTAAATGGTTACCCTCCACGTCCGTACTTCCTGACCGCATCTGCGAGCGATGAGTCCTGTTGGGGGTCGTCCCGGTCAGCAGCAAGCTGACAGTGAACAGACCATCAAAGATATTGAACATGCACCAGTGTCTGACGACCCCAGAGCCTGGAGCTATGCTCGGAAGGTGAGCTCGGGCTGCCACTCCACCATGCATCGATTTCTTGACCAAAACCATGCTAGACACTAACTCTAGCAATTGTCTCTTCAGCATCGATGGTTGGTGGCCTTGCAATGAATAGCCAGAATCGTGAGCACTTTTCGTTTCCCCCGACAACCGATCCACATCATGCTTCCACGTAGCGGCAAACGCACAAATTCAACAGGATCTGCACGCTTCTAGTACAGACATCAGTTGGAGCTTGTCTGTGTTTATCCTTGTTCAAGGACTGTTCCCCATGGTGTGGAGCGCTATCAGCGAGATCAAAGGCCGAAAGGTTTGTTCTTCGTGCATGGAGTAGCTCCAAATTTTCATGCCATCCAGGTCGTTTATATATCATCCATGTCGCTATTTGTTGTCGGCTCGGCCCTCGTGGCCACTTCAAGGTCCATCGGTCTCGTCATAGCAATGCGGGGCCTCCAAGCGGCGGGGTAGGTGTCCGCTCTTGTCGATATGCTACGCCTCAGCTGACCTGGTACGGATTCCCAGCTCGAGTGCGGTCATGGCTATCGCTGCTGCCACCCTTGCCGATATATACGACCCCAGTGAGCGGGGCACAAAAATGGGGATATACTACGCGGCGCCGCTTCTCGGCACCTCCGTGGGTCCTTTTCTCGGTGGGGTCTTTACAAATGTCTTTGACTGGCGCGCGGTATTTTGGTTTGATCTCATCTGCGGAGGGGTTGTTTTGATGGCTCTGTTAGCCTTCAAGGACAGCTTCCGGAGGGAGAGGAGTCTCTCATTCCAGCTCGCCCTTCGCAGGAGACTAGAGGAGTGCCAAGTGTCCACGGCCGTGTCTGGTCAGACGTCCTCCATTGACAGGTCGCAACACACGCATTGGAGTGCTGCAGGGCTAGAAGCTGGAACGACCACTCCCGACACTTTGCACATCAACGATATAACACTATCATTCATGAGTGTTAACCCCTTCCCGCCTGTCATCTTGGTGTTGAAACAGTGGAACAATAATGCCATTCTTCTTGCCTCAGGTCGGTTCGTTGCAGAGCGTCCGTGGTCCGCTAGAGTATTGACTCAATTTCAGGCTTGATATTTGGCTTCACATTCAGTCTTTCATATACCTGCGCAAGAACACTATCAAGGCGGTATGGCTATGATGCACTATACACAGGCATTGTCCTGCTTTCCAGTGGGGCAGGTGAGCTATTTGTCCATGTCTGTCGCGACGCCTCACGTACTCCCTGGGTCACAGGCAGTATATGTGGCAGCATCTTTGGTGGACGATGGTCCGATACGATGTTGAAGAAGCTCAGGGATCAGCACGGAGGAAAAGTAAACGCAGAGGTGGTTGCCTCTTTGACCATCGCTGCTCGCCTTCTTCTTACGCCGGGAACTATAGATGCGTCTCCAGAGTACATTGCCAGTCATGCCATGGTTGCCTCTCTCTGCGATAGGTTATGCTTGGATATGTCAGACCCACCAGTCGGTCGCTGCCATTTGCGCGATGTTGTTCGTCGCCGGGTTTTGTTCCATGTTGGTCCCTCCCTTTTTATTTTTTATCTGGCGAGCCGTTGAAGCCACTCTCCACTGGCAGGTGGATGTACAGTAGTACTCTCGCTTATATCGTCGACGTCAACGCAGGACGCTCTTCGACCGCCATAGCAATGAATAGCGTATATAGAGGAACCCTCGCATTCATCGCAGCTGAAATCGCCACTCCTCTCCAGGTGAGCTGTGGGTGGCTTTCATCATGACGGAACCATGTCCATTCAAAGCCTTCTAACAACAGGATAGTATTGGGGATGGTGGACTGTACACGTTCTGGGCTGGCCTGTTGATCGTCATGGACGTGCTGGTCCTACTGGTGTTCAAGTATGGGAAACGGTGGCAGGAGAGAAAGTTACCAAACGACCTTTGAATGAGAATTAAGACTTGACACGCTTCGACTCTTCCTTCTGAGAGTAGGATAAACTAGAGTATTATATGTGCAATGAGACCAACTCAGATCTGAGCATTACCAGCCTGGTCAACACCGCGTAGTTTCACATAAACATCACTGCCTGCAAAAAGAGAGAAAGAAACATATGCCATGAGCGACCCATCCCATAGATTCACCGAGAACCCGTCCACTTACCCCACCCATCCAGCGAGAACAAATCGAGTGAGCCACCAAAGTATGTCGCATATAACCTACTCATCGGAAGACCGTATCCTAAACCAGCGATTGTTCCCAGTCCGCTTTGCACGCCCTTGCTGGTGATCTCGCCGAAGAGGTTAGCCTCACCTGCGCTCGTGGCTGCACCCCCGCCCACGTGTTGCGCAGCATAGGGTCCACCGCCATCGCTCTCAAGACGACCAGCAGTCGTGAATGCGTACGAGAAAATTCGCGCCATGTTAGAGGGCGACACACCACCTCCCTGATCTCTGATCCGGATGGAGAGGAAGGGAGAGGCGGGGGACGGTGGAGGGGAGATCGTAACCATGACTGGAGCAACTGAGTGCGTAGATGTCGTGCCGTGCAGCGTGTGGTGATGTTCGATCGTTGCTCGGAAGGCATTCTTCAGAATTTCGGTGAGGATATATTCAAGATGGACAGGGACATAACTTTTTGGTGGCGCGTCAGACCACCGACACAGTGACAAGGAGGGCAGGATCAGAAACTCACGCGAACGTTGCATCTTGATGCCCGTCGATTGTGATGGTTGGAGCAGTCCCAAGTGTAGCCTCGCAAAGTTCACTCACGAATGCACCACACATTTTCACCATGGCGGCGGGAGAGCAAGCCATGTCGACAATACCGTAGTGGGATGTGACATCCACACCTTTCTGACTCTCCAGAGCTTGTGATAAGGCGATGTGCTGTTCAGCAATTAAACGGACTGATATCCGATTCCGAATAGCACCGTCCAAGAAGTTGCTGATTTGTACCGGAGACATGTACTTGGCACATTCTTGAAAGCTAACACGGCATGACGGTTAGGAATACATGCGTTCAAGCCGCAGCATGAAAGAAAAGGCGAACCCTTTAGCCATGGTTGGTATGTCGTTCTGATGGTTTGCTACTAGTTGGATGAGCTCGGCCGTGAAGGATGTGTTTTCTTCGAGGGTCGTGACAGACGGGTAGCTTGCCAGGAAACGGAAGCTCTCTCTGTATGCATTTAGCGTCTTTGATACATAGGGATTAGTCCCAACAATGAACGGAAGGGTCTCGAGTGCGCGTGCCCGTCTCGCGAGGCGACGGGGAATCTCAGAGAGCACAAAGGAGACACTACGTAGGACGGATTCTGGCGTGAGAGGCTGACCAAAGGCCACAAGGGAGTTTAGTGTCAGCGAGTGAGGAGGATGGGCGGCATAAGAGGCAAGAAGCTGTGATATCTGAGCATTCGGAGGTTCCGGTGCACGTCGAGCGTGAACCGACCGGCGTTGGAGCGCACGCGACGCGGGGGCACGTCTCCGCACGATCGTACTTGCAAACATTGTGGAGGACGAGGAGGGGGTGTAGTACCTTACATGGCCGTCCAAATGGGCACAGGAAGCCTATGAGACGCCAGTGAGTTCACATGACAGACATCAACATACTTGAATACTTATTCCATAAGAATAACAAGAATATATATCTTTGTAGTCGACTACAGGCATCTCCAATGCTACTACCAGCCCTTGTCGGACCGTCCTCACTCATGTTGATCCAACACGCCTCCTGCTCCCTCTCGGTGGCTTGTGTTCTTTAAAGAGAATGTCAGCTGGACGAGAGGATGTCGGAGTTTATTGCCTACTTGGTTTCGCCCACTCCACGTCCTCAACCGCCTCCGGCGTGAAAGACGATGCACCGCTCACCGAAACGGAGGCCGAATCTTGCCGACGCAACGACCGTCGCGGTCGCGAGTCGTGGGATGTAGTGTCTGGTGCTGGTGAGAGGGTGGACGGGGGAGAATGCACGGTAGGTAACGTCGAATTAGAGTGGGTGGTAGCGCTAACTGCAGCCAACCGTGGCAGTCGGATTTTGAGAGTAGGTGTAGATGACGTGGCGGACTGAGTGATTGTTACGGATGCCTTGGGCGTCACAGGCTTGGAGGGAGACTGCGGAATGGGCGGGGGAGGTGCTGGTGGCGGTGGGGCAGGTTCAAATACAGGAAGTATAGGTGGGTCTGATAGCACAAGTGGAGAAGGTGCACGTTGGGCCAGAGCGGTTAAATCGCCCTCTTTAATTTTCTCAGCAGTGAGCTTGGACTTCCGACGGGCCCTGCTTGCTCTCTCGGGTTTTTCCGCTCGTTGGGAAGTAATCTACAGACCCCTTCAGCATTGTTTCCTTCATGTCACGGTACTCAACGTACCATCCCTCTGCCCCTAGGCAATGGTCCGACGGAGGTTGGATCTTCCTTTGTGGCAATCCTTGCCCTCTTTGGCTTAGTGGGACAAGGAAGGTCGACAGAGGTGTGTGAGTGCAATGCCATGTCTGGAGGGGGGATTTCCGCCGTGTTCCTGACAGATGACCTGGAGGGTGCTTTGCGCTGTTTCGGGTTCAGGACGTCTTTAAATAAAACGTAAATTACCCACACTCACCTTTGGTACAGTGGGTTTTGTCGTTCCTTTGAGCTCAACCGTTCTGGGTACTGACACAAAAAGAGAAGCTTGAGGTTCAAAGTCGGTTTGGGTGCCAAAATCTGTCATAATCCTCTCCGTTGACTTCCGATAGTCTGCATTATCTAAAGGAGTAGGGGGCCACGAGGGCAGAACAGGTGGCTCGCCAGCAGATATACCTCTCGGAAACAAATTGCGGAGTTCGCATAAGAGCTTTAAGAGAACATAAGTTTGCAGCGTAATGGAGTGGCCAAACAGCTTGCCTGTGCAGTGCGCAAGTCATCGAACGAAATCAGAGGCTCCTTAGATAATAACGATGGGAACTGGGCGTCCTCCTCCATCTCATCCAGAGAACTCAACGAAGTCAGTGGTGACGAAGTCACAGATGTAATGTCCTTCTCCCTGTTGTGGATACATGTTTGACTTTTCGGCCCAAGATACAAAAAATAAGCTCACTTAGACTCTGGATGTTGTTCCCTGCTTATCCTGCTCCAGAAGTCAAGGATGATGACACGCTCAGGAACTCTGTACCGTCTCCCGTTGATTAGCACCTCATCAAGGACGAGCCTTTCTGTCATCGCTGCGGATTGTGGGTGTATAATCTCGATGTTGCCGTTGTTCCACTGGTTGGGTTTAGTGATATCGATTGGCGCGGCATTTTGCTTTGGAATACGCCGCTTCCGTTGCTACGTGAACCAAGAAGGATGTCCGTGCGCTGAGTGAACTCCAACGACAGGGTCACAATGTTATTGAGAACTTACGAAAACCTGATCAACGTGGTTTGGACACATCCACTTCTTTCCAAAGGAAGGCATAGACGTAAGAGGAGGATCAAGGCAGTCGAGATGAAAGTGGAGGTTGCAATAGTCGCAGGAAACGATCGCTTTTCCACTTTCTGGGGTCAAGCTATGTGCGATGGACGCCGACCTACGCGAACGCTTCTGCGAGGGTACACATCCGGCAGGGCCACCCGTTAGTGCTGATGTGCCACATCTAAAACATAACACAGGCACGCCATTTCGGTCTTTCAATCGATATGGATCGCGGTCATCGAGTTGCCCATGACGACTACGAGACGTGGGTTGGTAGAAATAGAAAGCAGGTAGCATACTTACTTGAGTCGTGGCTGCTTCAGCTCCGAGCTATCCACATAAGTTCCGTTGGCACCAGTAGCAACTGGGTGACAGTAAAACAAGACGTTGGTTGAGAAAGGGAGCCCACGAACCGTCCTTGAAGAAGTTTCTAATGTCCTCCGGGAGCTGAAATTCTTTAGGGATGCTCGTTTGGGCAAGATGGATGAGGGGGGACATGAAGGATGGCGCGAGCTTAGGCGGCGGGTTCTACGAGATGAAAGTTAGCATCCCATACACAGGAAATACGTTGCTGAATAGCATACTCTGCGAATGACACAACCCGGACAAAACCATTTTTCGCCGTCTGAGAGGTCAACTGCTTCCATAGGTGGATCCAGACACCAAAGATGGAATGCTCGAGGACAGCTATCACAGTATACCAGTGCACCCAAGGATCGGCACGATGAGCAATGGTCCTCATTCAGCTACCCACCAAAATGAAGATAAAGAAGGATGAGGATAGAACGCTGGCGACATCCTAAAAAGCACGCACCAGACCCAATGAAGGCTCAGGGGTGAGGGAAATTATTCCAGCAGGCTCCTCCTTCACTCTAACCCCTCGGTCCATCTCTTTTCCTTTTCCTTTATCTTTTCTCGTTGACCTTGCCCTCTCAGTGACGGTCGGCAGGATAGTGTCTTCAAACCCAGGCAACGAGTTCGCGCGAGACATTGACATTGAAAGGTCATCTGATTCGGGTTGTACCGGGAAGGAATCGTAGTCTGCGAGAGGTGGTGCGCTGGGCTGGCGGGAAGGTGGTAGGTCTGGTGGGGCTGGATCGGACACAGGAAGAGATACAGGGGGGCTGATGTTGGCACCACCATTGTTCAAGCTTCTAGCATTGGCCCTTTGAGCACGCCCGTTAGGAATCCTGAATGCGTAACGACGTAAAACGACGGGGTCACACGCAATACGTCGACAAGGGTTTAAGTCGAGTCGTGACAGGAAAGCAGTCAGAGAAGGCCCCGGCAGCGTAAGAAGGAGAAGTGAACATGCCCTTTGACAACTCTGACCCGTTTGCGACGGGGCCCGTCGACTTCCGAGACGCTGAGAGCACCCGCCATGAGGCCCGAGTAGGTGGAGCCTGGATCCGATGTAGGGAGATAGGACACGAAAGCGGATGGTTTCTTGGGGTCTCGCTTCTGTGCAGCCTGCTGAACAGACAGCAGGGAAGGTGGACCTGGCAAAATTTCAGTGGAAAGAGAGGGATCCGAGAGACCTTCGAGGTGGGGCGGTTGCAAGACAGGAACTCCTTGCAACAAGTAAGCCGGCACCTCCGCCATCGAGGTCATGGTCAAAAGCGAGAATGACTGAGGGACGACCCTATGCTTGTCCGACGTAGAAACCGGAAAGCCACGTCTCAAGGTGGGACGAACGTCGTGAGCGGCAGAGTTACGACCAAAACTCGCAGCGCTTACACTGTTCAGGTGCTTGAAGACGATGACAAGGTCGTAGCGGCAACATCCACCGACAACAATTTTTCGCGAACGCTGTACAACACATCTCCTATACAACTATCCTAGCTACCACTGACCAACCTCTTACCCCGTGCTCACCACTATCCCGGGATGTCCATCTGATTCTTGGCTCGAGCTGGACTTGGAGAATGTTGACGAGGTCCGGCCTCCATAATCAGACATCGATAAGGAGATCATTTGTTTCGCCATGGACCACCCAGAGCTCACCTATCCCACACGGGAGTTGCGTATACTCCTGTTGGAAAGAAAAGACGCAGGTGGAAACCCTGTACCCTTTATTTGCTAGCGGGTTATAAGGAACATGGAACTCGATACCCCACAGAGTGAAGTCGCGCTATAACGAGACTCACCTGGGCAGCATCAAAAGTGGTGTATAGCAATTCATCAGAACTACGATTCCGTCATTGAAAGACTTTTCGGGGGTAATACAGTCCCGGAACTACGAAAGCGATTCTTCAAGCCTCTTCCCAGACTTCGCGAGGAGCCGTCTATGCAGCCGTTTTTTTCGATGCATATCCCAGTCTCGTTCCTCAATCATCACCGGTCTCTGGGGGTTTACTGTACACACTTGGCATACAACTTTTCGTCTCGCTCGTAGGACATCGGAAGGGCTAACGAAATGTGAGGCTTAACACCACTCACGCGAACGAATGAACACACTCGACTGGTTTATCCTGATCAGCGAGCATTATGCTTGCTACGGGGGATAATGATGCGGGAGGTGGGAGCTCTTCTCCTCGTAAAAAAGCTGAAACAGGTCTCAGTTGCGATTGTACACGCTAGTTCAACTTACAGCTCGTGATCAATTCAGCAGGGGACAGAACATTCGAGGTCCATTGATCTCCCAAAACTGGCAAGTTACAGTGATCCATGTTTGATGTGCTACCAAGCGAGTGCCTACCTGTGGCATCGAGGATATACATGGAGGCCACCGAAATCCTATTTTCAGAGTTCATGTCTGTACTGCGTATCGCAGGAAGCAGTTTGTTTCGTAGCCACGTGACTTGCCGTTTGGCGTATTTGCGAGTCGACTGTTTCATATGTGCCACCGCCTTATTGAAGACTTCCTGAGAACCATTGGACGAGAGAAATTCGCGAAATTCTTTGAATCCTATCGGCAGATATAACACGTGCTTTCAGAGTAGATTTGCGCGTACCAATGCATTGATAAATGCCGACCGTATAATCTGGTTCGGTTACGCCAGAGCACGACCCGTCCTCTACACCAATTAAGGAATTGTTGACTGCAGCCTGCGACGAAGAGACAGTCCTTTGCAGAGACCTTATTTCGTTAACGAGACCTTGCTTTACGATGAAAAAGTTAGTAGGAAGAAAAGCACAAATTGACAGGGCCTGCAAACCTTAACCATGTCGTCAACTCTCTTATCAAGACGGGGGTTCAATACCAAAGATTGCGCATAGAGCCAGAAGCAGAGGATTCGATATCTTTATGTAAAGCTACTCCATACTGTTCGAACTACAAACAAGCAGAGGTACGCACCGAGGAACTAGTACACACTCCGATTGTTCACTTATAATTTCGCTTGACGTTTTGCCCGTCTCTTTCATGATCTGGAGACTGCGTAAGACCTTGCGGGTATCTCTCCAGTGCCATCGAGATGCTACTGGGCGGTCCAAGACCTGTAGCAGCTCATGCAGAGAGAGTGCGTTCTCTGGATGGGTAACTGCGTTTGGTGGGGATTCCGGAAGTGCCGTCCACAAGTAGGAGAGATCAGGTGTCAACTGCGAAATGGAATATTGCAGAGAAACAGACATCGGGTAACTAAACGCGGTGACACCAGGTATAGCATTCACGTCTTCATTGGGTAGCCGATTAGGGAACAAGAGATGTTGGATCCAGTAGGACGTTCCACCGACGACAATAGGGATTTGGTTCATATTATGTGTTTCTTCGATCTGCAACACAAACTGAGAGAATCAGATGGAACGCTCCTGAACTTGGTACTCACCGCTTGGATGGCATCGTGTACCCACTGCCTAACGACGTACTGCTCGCCCGGCTGCTTGAAGTCCATAAGGAGGTGTTCCACGCCCATACGTTCCGTCTGCGGTATTTTATTGGTGATTATATCCATACCAGTATAGACTTGCATGGAGTCGGCGTTAATGATACGTGCACCGTGCCATCGATGGTCGTCAGAGCGACTCTGATAGGGCTCTCTGCCAAGCTTGAGTGCGAGTTCTACACCCAACTTGGACTTTCCGACTCCAGTCGTCCCGCAAATGACGATCAAAGGCTTCAGGGAGGCCATACTTGGGGTTGCTGCGAGCGATGCACCGCAAGATTCCGAAAGGCCACACTCGGTTTCCGTCCTCTCTAGGCCACCGAATTGACTTGGGCGCCAGTGACCCATGCTGAAAGAAAGATCGACCTCCGTTGTATGTACCAACGACCGGCGCCCATAATCTCATTTGCGGTGAATTGGAGAAATTTACGCCTTGAAATAGGCCACGCAGGAGAGTAGCGTGGGCAAACATTATTTTGTTTTTTAAAAAGGTTTATTTTCTGTCCTGTAACATAATATAATATATAATGCATTTTGTAATGAAATTGGTCTCCACTCACTTATGCCATGTCGTCTGTCATCCGTGCCAGTGCAGCCCGGGTATCACTATCAAACTTGAGACCAGCCCCCGGCTCGTTACACAGTGTACGGTTGTCTAAGTTGCACGATGCGGATCGTTATTGACAATTAGTTAGCAAAAACGCGTCGGGCGAGGTCAAGGCTCGGGCTACGGTGGCACGTCCGGACGCGGTCACAAAGGTCAGAAGGCTCGCTCTGGTAACGGGAAGCCCAAGGCTGGGTTCGAAGGTGGCCAGACGACAATACTCAAGAGGTTCCCTAAGAGAGGCTTTGTCAACCCGTATGTGTTGTCACACTGCGACTCCCTTCCGATGTCTCATACTGAACCCTCATGCAGGAACCGCAAAACCTATGCCGCTGTTAACCTAGATCGTATACAACATTGGATAAATCAAGGCCGCTTGCATTCAACACCAGAAAACCCCATTACAGCGAGGGAACTACTGTTGAGCGGTTGTGTACACAATGTGCATGATGGCATCAAATTACTGGGTAACGTCCGTGTCTTATCGTCTGAGGCGCTTTCTTCCGCGTATTGACGCTTCAACTTGCAGGGAGCCGAATTCCTGAAAGAAGCCGTGCACATCACCCCCTCTCGTGCGTCACAGAGCGCTATTAGGGCTATAGAAGCCAATGGTGGCAGCGTGTTTTGTCAGCACTATAATGCTCTCGCTCTGCGCGATTGCGTCAAGGGTCGAACAGATCGTGTTTCCGCCGCACCAACTCGTCGCAATGACATCAGTGCGTTTCTTGAGCTTTCGGCGATTCAGTGTTTGACATCTTCTCCAGTTTGGTATACCCAATGGCGGAACCGAGGTTACCTCTCTCCAGAAGCAGTAGCAAAGATGCCCCTTGCGTCAGAGCGCTGGAAAGAGTTGTCAAAGCAACTTCTTGCGTTCAAGACCCAGACCTCTTCAAAAAAGCCTAATGCCCAACCAACAGAATAAAGTGACTCATCGGTATATTACACATCTGTTGTAGTTTCCGCTTCCATTCTGTCAGGCGAGATACTACGAGTACGTGACCGATATGACGACTGTGAAGGCGAACGCGAGCGTGAGAGACTTCTGGAGACATATCGCTCATTCACGGAAGGGGAACGATCTCTTTCTACACTTGGGCTCCTTGACCTGGAGTGGCTTCGACTTGTGCTGCGACTTGTACGGTTGGCTCTGTCCTCACTCTTGCCCTCCATAGCATCCAATAATCGGCTCTTGCGTGGCCCGATTTCACCATTCTCTTCCAACGTCTGCCGTTTGGCTATCCGAGGTAGAATGATGTCGCAGACTCTCTCCTCAGTGAGTAAGTTATAAATAAATTCATCAAAGTGGGTTAGCGAGTATCCAGCTGTAGGAGCGTTAGTGATGTTTATGGGAAGATCCTGAAATCATACACATGTCCCGATATCTCAGCTTCCTAAAGTCCTTCATAAGTGGTTCAAGAACTTCGTATACTTCCACTGCATGAAACGTCATTCGGATATACATCGCTGCGAGCGCCCTCATGTATCTGGCGAGCACGTCAGCATATGCCATTCAGGGTCGAAAGTAGAGGGCGCTCACTTGAACTCATCAGCCTGTAGGTACTCGATTAAAATTTCCTTCTCGGGTTGAATTTGTAAGAGCTTCAGAAGCAGGCAGAGGAATTCAGTGGGACGCTGATTGCCATAGACACCACCGATGCAGCGGAGCTCGATAGCCTTGTCGATGAACGACTCAGCTGGGCATACCAGTAACGAGAAATCCTCCCAGACGTGGTAATGGCAAACACACCCGTCAATGCGAAACAGTGCTCCTTCCAATACGTAGACTCCCATATCCGATTTCGTATTACAGTTTCTACAAGGAACTGCGAGGATCAGAAGGAAAAGACACCAAGAACATGCTAAATGATAACCTGTGGATTCTGGCCGTGAATGGCCGACGCGCCTTTGACTGTTGTGTTTGCCATAGACTTGGGCTGAACGGGGGTTCCAAGTGGTTCAGCACTTAGAGATTGTATGGTCTTATTAAGCAGTCTCTCCTTTGGGCGCTTCTTGATCACACTGATTGGCCAAACTGGATTCATACACGAATGTCAAAAAGTACAATCAAACTCGAAAGCCACGGTCAGGCGATAGACTCCTCCTTTCACGTCGCCATTCCTTCTTGCACAGACCTAGTCGCCAGACTTAAATACGAGAGTGCCTCAAAAGAAACAGTAGCTTACATTCTTCGTACCATGCAGTGTTTACTCCAAGCTTCAGTCTTCCATAGCCCACTGGGGAAGCCACTCCTCCCAATCTTCCCATGCAACCTCGTCCTCCTCAGCCTCTCCGTCGCCACCATGGTGGTCATGCTTTCTATGGGGTTTAAGAATAGTCGGTAGAACATGCAGCACACCATTGCGTGCGGGAATATCAAATAATCCGACATGATGCCCATTGACTTTGAGGACCGTAAAATACCGCGAAAAGCCACGGATAGGCAATCCTGACTTGTAGCGCGCAACATGAATCCGAAGGTAATGATCCCGAAGAAGAGTTGGAAGAGTAACGATGTGCTCGTAAACGAGCTCCGGACGAGGGACAGTGTTGAGGGAAGGGGTGTCCTTCGGCGAGACCAAGTCTTTTAGATCGCTCTCGAAGAGAGCAGGTATCTGCACCGAAAACTGCGTCTCCGATACATCATGAAGGGAGCGACTGAGTTTCGCGATGTCAGATGACGAGTTGTGGAAGTAATCTGCAAAAGTTCATGATGGTTTCTTGTAAATTCAATTTGTGTGTACTCGCCAGTGTACAGAACGGTGTCGGGTACGATGTGGTACTCCAACAGTTTCTTCAGTGCCTTCCGGCCGAACGGCGAAAAAAGATACAACTTCAACCTCCTCGGAAGGCGCTTGAATGCCACGGATGTAGGAACAAATGCGGTCGTTGCAGTCGCCCCCGAGAAACCAACTTCCTGACCGTGATCCTTGGTCTTCCAGCGGTCAACAGCACCTGTGAGATCGACACGCTGGATAGCAGATGTCTACAGAAATATCGGTAAATGGGACTATGATGTGTAAGTAAACAGGACCCTCACGAAGAAAGAGAAAGCGTCTGGTACGAGGAAGGTCTCTTGGAAGATCGACGGAGGGGGTAACAAGGGACGACTGATTTGGTGGATAACACCTAGTATGGAAATCAAAATAAGGCAATAAGAGAGTGCCAAAAATTCTGCCCACCATTTTGGGCTTTGATGTCCCTTCTGGTCACTTCCACAAACCGGTTGATCCTCAAGCGAGGAGGAAATGGAGTGTTGAGAACGCTCAACCTCAGTGGTTCCCAGTCCATTGAGCCGTCGTTCAGTGTCAGATTAGTGGCATAGGTAGAATTCTGAACGAGGTCTGCAGCCTCACGCGAGCCTGGAAGGATATGGTACGCGACGATCTTCTGAACAATTCTAGCTAGCGCTTCTTTACGCCTATCTTTATCACGCGAATCAGGTTCTTCCTCGAGTTCCTCGGCTTGTTGGACAAGGTCCGCAAGGTCATGGCCGACGTCAATGGGGCTGTCTCCTGAGAATGGGACAAGACTTTGGTTGTGCCTATGATCCCCATGATGAGGCTTGTGATGGTGTCGCAGGTTAGAGTCAGGCACGGCGAAAAAGGTGAAACTAAAGGACGTTTCAGACTACGTGCCCTGACAACTCATCTATGGACACACCTCTTGGATGGATCACTGAGAAGATCAACCACACTTTCACTGAGGTCGATAGCCTTTACCAAACGGGAGTATCTGGTTTGCTGTGAGTTCCTTTCCATGAACTAGATTGCCTCGGACGACACTCACTGCGTGTCATCTTTCAGCACTTGATAGATGGTCCTCTCTTCTGTGAGACCACTGACGTATCCAAGGCAGCCGGCAAGGCCTTCCAGACTAACCTGGCCAAACCAGGGCAAAGTTACTATAGGTAACGCAGTGGCGCCGTAGGTGAGAGCAAGAGCGAGCGAGACTAGTTTGGGAGGACGCATGTTTCCCTTTCAAGATAGAAGAACCGGACAAACCCAAGCTTGCGAGGGAGGGACGCTATATATGTTCACTCCGCAGTATTTGCTGCGCAGTCATATTACCACGGCTTTGCGCCGCTTCCCCACGTTTCAAGGCAATACTCGCCGTCCCTGCTCGTCAACTCCGAGCTTGGTCAGCGGGTGAATGCATACGCCTATTAGAATTTTCCGACGATTCACGATAGGATTCGATTATTCAGCACGTACCCCTATTGCACATGTGGATGTGGTATTACGTCGGATACAGAAGCAAAAGCCATGTCACATCAGACTACTCCACCATTTGGCGGAAGCGGTCCTGGATCTCCATATGCAGAGCATCCAACTTCTGCATTATGGGTTCCTTGCCTTGCGAAGGTGACTTTGAAAGTAAAACAAAACCAAAAAGTCAATGACAGCCACCTCACTACTGTACACCTCACCTCAAACTTCATCTGAGACAGCTTAAATATCAGGTCTCCAGCAGATTCTCTGACTCTGGCAAACGTCAGGTCGCCCTGTGCAGTCGCCTTCAAAGCGGCATCATAGAACGCGACATAATTCCTCAGCATTGCGTGTGTCTTGTAGAATGGACAGTAGCGATCATACTCGCTCATACCGTTCTGTTGCAAGAAGTCGTCCTTGAGCATTCTCGCGACCTCAAGGGTAATCTTGTCGTTCTCGCCAAGCGCGCTCTTCCCAACAAGCTGAACGATCTCCGCAAGGTCTTCTTCCTTTTGAAGAATCTCTTTTGTACGCACCCGGAGCTCAACGAATCCCGGTGCATCTCGCTCGTAAAAGAGTTCCAGCACTTTCGTGTACTTGGAGTATGACAGATTCCAGTTGACGGATGGGAAGTGCTTGCGTTGCGCCAGCTTCTTGTCCAGGCCCCAGAACACCTGGACGATTCCAAGTGTAGCTGACGTTACTGGGTCGGCGAAATCCCCTCCGGGCGGCGATACACTAACCATCTGGTCAACGGGACAATCCCACGGTCGAGCCACGGCGAAACTCACGCTCCGACAATGGATACTGTTCCCTGCCGCAGGGGACTCCCTAGACATTTGACCTTGCCCGCTCGCTCGTAGAAACTCGCGAGTTTAGTACCCAAGTACGCAGGGTAGCCGGAATCGGCTGGCATCTCTGCGAGACGACCAGAGATCTCACGAAGGGCCTCGGCCCAGCGTGACGTTGAATCAGCCATCATGGACACGTTGGACCCTTGATCACGGAAGTATTCCGAGAGTGTTATGCCTGTGTAAATGGATGCTTCACGCGCAGCAACAGGCATGTTTGACGTATTCGCAACTAGAGTGGTGCGTTTCATGATGGGCTCTTGGCGATTGCCGACTTCCATGGTGAGCTCAGGGAACTTTTCAGGGATTAGCGAGTAAATGCAAACAAAAGGCCAGAATTCTTACTTCCATCAAAACTTCAGCCATCTGCCAAAGGAATATGAGCGGAGCCAAGACAGCGTACAACGAACTTACCTCATTTCCTCGTTCTCCACACCCAACATAGATAATAATATCAGAATTGGAGTACTTGGACAATGCCTGGGATATGACAGTCTTGCCACATCCAAAAGCACCGGGAATGGCTGTGGTGCCCCCTTGAACGCATCTTCACATAATGATTCCGTAAAACATCCCATCATGAAGACACCAGCAACTTACGGGAAAAGAGCATCCAGAATTCGTTGACCAGTCAACAACGGGTAATCTGCTGTCAACTTCTCAGTGACCGGGCGGGGCGCGCGGACAGGCCATAACTGCATCATCGTGTGCTTAGTCGTTCGGCCGTTAAACTCAGTTTCTAGGACGATATCCTAAGTGTGATTGAGCGCTAGAAGTATGAGTAAAATGTCATAAATACGAACGTCGACAGTATAACTTCCTTTTTCTGCGAGGTAGGTGATAGTACCAAGTGCGCGGGGTGGGAGCATGATTTTGTGGTTGTCCACCAGCGAATTCTCATAGACGCCACCGAAGACGTCACCTCCTGATATGTGATCACCAACCTGCGCATACTGTCAGTAGCGCATTGTAGCTGCAAGTCGAGAGGAAAGTACTTTGAAAGATGCTGGGGTAAAGTCCCATTTGAGAGAACGGTCGAGTGCTTCGGTATTGATGCCACGTGGGATATAGATGGACTTTGAAAGTTCTTGGATGGACTAAATGATCGTGCAATTGAATCGGTCATTGAACAGGAAGACGTGAAGCAGCTTACTCGCAGTGGTCTTTGGATGCCATCGACGATGTTACCCATTAAGCCTACAATATTTTGGATACGACACGCCAAGCCAAACGGTGGTTACACACCTGGGCCCAACTCTACGCTGAGAGGCTTGCCTGTTCTGAGGACAGGATCGCCAACTGTAACTCCTGATGTTTCCTCATAGACTTGGATAGTTGCTTTATCTGCCTCTATCCGAATAACCTCTGAAACTGAATTCAGTGATGCAAATTCAACTCAGAGATGCGCTGCAGATGTTACCTCCCACTAGTTCATCATGCCCGACACGGACTAGCTCATACATGGCGGCGCCGGTCATGTTCTCCGCGATCACGACCGGGCCAGAGACACCAAAAACATGACCAAAGCGCGATTCGTGTTCCTCGTCCGCGATCTTTGGAAGGTCGCGCTTTGCGTTTTGTAGTGCACCGGCCATCGTTGTTGGTGTCACAGAAGCAGGACTGGCTAACAGTCCAAAAGCGGAATCTGAATTCGGGAATACCCGAAGCGCGTATACCTCAATGACGCGTCCCGGTCATAACGTCAGCACGACCACTATCCTCGTCCTCCACAATGCCTCCCAAAGCGTGAGTTTTCAACCTCGAGATTGTTTGAAATGTCGCTGATGGATGTTTCCTAGTGACTGGGAGAAATGTGTGTTTCACTTCCTCGTCCATGGTGCACTACAAACGGCATATTGACCCATTGCTAGATGAGAAGAGAATAGACGAGAAAGAAGAAAAGATTCAAGGCAGGTCATGCCATCTGCCGATCAAATGTTTTCTTATGCACCCATTAGTACTCACGGATAGCGATATCCAAATCCTCAAGACTTATGTATGTCGTACAGTCACTTTTCTTCCCGATGGTTCGTAATTTTCCCGTAGGGTCAAGGTCCATACGCTGCCAAGTTGAAAAAGATCGATACGGACATTAAGGAGGTCCAAAAACGAATTGACGAGAAACTAGGTGTAAAGGAGTCAGATACTGGCCTGGCTGCTCCGAACCTATGGGACCTTGCCGCTGACCGTGCTCGCATGGGTGAACATCCTCTGCAGGTCGCACGTTGTACCAAAATCATCCCCGTGGATCCGAAGAAAGCAGACTTGGCTCGTGCGGTCAATCCCGCTGGAGGTGTCCAAGGTCAGAGAGGTGCTGATGAACAAGACAAATATGTCATCAATATTAAACAAATCGCAAAGTTCGTTGTCGGACTGGGCGAGCGTGTTGCTCCAACCGATATTGAAGAGGGCATGCGTGTCGGGTGCGTAGAGTCTTTACGTGACTCTTGTTGCTTCTAATAACTTTCACGCAGAGTCGACCGGAACAAATATCAGATCCAGATACCTCTACCACCAAAGATCGATGCATCGGTCACAATGATGCAAGTAGAAGAAAAACCAGATGTCACTTATTCCGACGTCGGGGGGTGCAAGGAGCAAATAGAAAAGCTTCGCGAGGTTGTGGAGACTCCTCTTCTTTCAGTATGTTTCCTGGAAAGAAGATTACAATCTGTTCACCTCGCGTCTAGCCAGAACGTTTCGTGAAACTTGGTATTGACCCTCCCAAAGGCGTCCTCCTTTTCGGCCCCCCCGGGACAGGCAAAACGCTTTGTGCCCGTGCGGTTGCCAATCGTACTGACGCGACCTTCATTCGTGTAATTGGATCTGAGCTCGTACAGAAATATGTCGGCGAAGGTGCTCGCATGGTTCGCGAGCTCTTTGAGATGGCACGCTCGAAAAAAGCCTGTATCATCTTCTTCGACGAAGTCGACGCTATCGGTGGCGCACGGTTCGACGACGGTGCGGGAGGAGACAATGAGGTACAAAGAACGATGCTGGAGTTGATCAACCAACTAGATGGTTTCGATCCTCGAGGGAACATCAAAGTGCTGATGGCAACAAATAGGCCGGATACTTTGGACCCTGCGCTGCTTCGACCTGGCCGTCTCGATCGGCGTGTGGAATTCTCGTTACCTGATAACGAAGGACGCGCACACATTTTGAAGATCCACGCGCGAAGGTGTGTTCGTGTTTCGCCCTACTTGACTCGATACTAAATCAAATTCATATGCCAAGTATGAGTGTTGAAAGGGATATAAGGTTTGACTTGATTGCGAGGTTATGCCCTAATACCACAGGGGCGGAGTTGCGGTCAGTTGCTACTGAGGTGAGCACCTAACATTCCTATTAGTGGTGGGGTATACATATATGTAATTCCGAAGGCGGGCATGTTCGCAATTCGTGCGCGACGGAAGGTCGCCACGGAGCGCGATTTTCTGGATGCCGTAGAGAAGGTTGTAAGACAAGGCACCAAATTTTCGTCAACGTGTGTTAACCTTGTCTCCTCTTGAACTGCGGCCACTGACCTTGTGGCATAGACCGTTATATCAGGTATACAACTAGTAGAGTAGTCCTGGACTCATGGATCATTACGTATTGTATCCTCTTCCGCTGGTCCATTTCTCAGTCCCTGGTTGGCTCGGCAACAAGCGCGCGCGATGCAAAGGGCTGGATGACTCGGGTTTGTAAGTCTTGGCTCACGGTGTGTCCTCAGATTTCGTTTCGCTTCAAGTAATTCTGCGTTTGTTCAAGTCCCGCTGCATAAAGTGTGCCTGATTAGAATGGGTCGTTTTGCCCGAAATCGATCCGAGCAGCGGACATGATCTCGAATGCCTGGTACGTCAACAAGTAACCCGTGCGTGGGACTGCCAGATGGACCGGCTGCCGAAGTCTGCAGCATGCACATGGGGGCGATTGACAACACTAATTTGATACCCTGATGACCCTGATACAGTTGAACTAGTCGAGTCCGCTCGACAAGATTTGCAGAACACATTAGGGCTTGCCATGCCATGTTGAAAAAAAACCATGGCTTTTCAGTGCCTCGATTTTTCAGACTTGTCTGCCGAGGTGCCGAATTCGGGAGCTGCGACAAGCTGCCCTCCTCCTCTTGTTCTAATACTGTGACTGAATATAGGTACTCCAACAACATGCCCAGCTGACGTTCGACCCCTAGATCGCGACCGGACTACGCTACGTGCCTTCGCCCACGCCACGCAGCCGCATCACTGCTTCTGCTCCCGACCTGAATGAATAGCAAAGACCGTGGTTTTTTCCACATGACATGGTTGCCGTACAGGCCCTTAATTAGTAAGTTGGATGGAATAAAAACCCCTGCCTGCGTTGCATGGTTTCCTTCATGCAGCGATGTCCTTCATGCAGCACCTAGTATCGCCTCAACTGCCGATCGCCCTTGCAGCTCACCCTCATGTAGAATTACCTGGCTATGATCTCTGGCTGCACAACGTATGTCTCTCGTCCGATCATACTCCTAGTACTCATGCCACATTCAGATCGACAATGTTCACGTCCTGCCGACAGGACTGGATATCCCCAAGTTTGAGGGTGCTCTTTCCAAAGTTCTGCAACTATACCCACACGCTGCAGGGCAGCTTCGGTGTAGTGACGAGGGTTGGTATGTGCGTGAATTTGCAGGGATCAGCCAGCCTTGTATCTGACTTAACTTAGATTGAACTCACCAACACTGCTGTTCCTGTGGACATTGATCACAAGCTAGATACGAGCTCTGACTCACTCCTCGATGGTGGTTGGGTCGTCCAGAATGATATATCCCCGTTCTTGAACCATCAACCCGTCGGTGCTAACCTTGTCAACGGCGGTGCCCCTCTGCTTCGTCTTAAGCTGACCTTCTTCCATAACGAAACGTGTCTCGGGGTCTCTTGGCATCACACACTTGGTTTGTCGCCTTCCAGGTTACGTCCGCATGCCTCTGATCCCGCAGCAACTAGGTGATGCTGTCGTCCTGTCGCGTTTCATGCACGCGCTTTCCCAGTTTTATCAAGGCCTGTCCCTAGAGTATCCAGCTCCGGCCTTCAAGAAATATCACTTTCCCACACCGTCACGCTCTGTTGTGGATGAATTTTGGCCCCGCATGCCTCACTTGCACGACACTCGCTCCTTCGCCGAGCTCGTAGAACTATTTGTTGAGTCTTGCAAAAACGTCGAACACCTGAGATGTCGATTGAACATTGACGATCTCGCCGAGCTTCGCTTGACACTCTCTGAGCAGAAAGACGAGTATCTCTCGAAGCAGGACTGTCTCACTGCTTATTTTGTCACTATACTAAACTGTAACAGAAGTGTACCCGTCCAGACAGTCACGAATACATGCAATGTGAGTCACTCCATACCCCTGATGCTGGTGGTCCCATCTATTTTCAGCTCCGTAATATAAGTGCTTCCTTCGTCGATGAGGATGTAGTAAGCAATTTGATACAGAACGTTCGTGTACACCGGTTTTTGTTTTAGATCAATTGACAAATACTGAATTCGTTAGGTTCCTTGTACTGTCCCGACGGATTTAGCTGGAATTGCCGCTGCTCTTCGAGGTGCACTCGTACAGTGCAGGAAACCCGACTATGTCTATAATTGGGTGGCGGTAGCTAGCGCCTGCATGCTGGAGACAGCGAATGCTGGGAAATCATACCCTTTTGCACTTCGTGACGATGTGGTCACCGTGAACTCGAACTTGGTGTAAGTCATACGGCTTTTCTTTTCTTTTTTTTTTTTTTAAAAAAAGGAAGCTGAGAGGCTTACTCTTACATTAGGATTGACTGGTGTAGTGCGCACTTTGGATGTCCCGACGGCTCTCAGTTCCATACAACAGGGGTAACCAAGCAATATATGAGATGCTTTAGGTCCAACTCAATGAAAGGAGATGACGGTGTATGGCGAGCTCGTGGGTCAGTTGAAGTCTCGATGGGAGTACAAGCAGATCTGAAACCAAAACTCGTTGAAACCCTGGCCCGTGGTATTCAATATGTTCTCAATAATAGTGATGGTGCCCCGTTGTAACTGTTAGTTTGTAGTATGGTGCATAAAGTAATGCAAGTTTACAGGCTCGGAGGAAAAAGGGACGGCGACTGTGTTGTGCAGTACTCCGGTTGGTGTATGTACGAATAATAGTTTGTACCCTCAGGTTTGTCTCGACAAGGAAGAGGGAGAAGACTGAGGATGCGATCGATGATGTTAGTATCCGTCAGCTGATTGGCTTGACAGCATTCGGCAGTTGTGTGGGACGATGGGTAGGTCTCCCCAAAGTTGGACAATCCAGCTCTCGACAGCCCGAAGAAGTCGGAGGTTCCACTCAGAGTGAAGACCACGAGTACTGGAGGATATTCGTTGCGAGGTAGCAACCATGTCGCTCGAACATCTTGTGAGGGAATGGCTCAGACTGGACCCGGTACGTCACTTTTTCTTCCTCACGCCTGGAACCAATGATGGATCTCGCCTTATGCTAGGACGAGAAAACGAGACGAGAAGTTCAAGTGCTATGGGACACGCAAAACGTAGATGAACTGGAGAAAAGGATGAGGTACATGCTGGTACGATCGATGATATTAGGTGACATCTAACGATCGCCCCGACGATTGTGTTCCGCACGGGTATTGCAAGGACGCGCATAGAGTTTGGAACTGCGGGTGAGTTGACCGTCGATATCCATTGCCGCTACCAACGTCGTACTTCAAGGGCTTCGAGGAAGAATGGAAGCGGGATGGGCGAGAATGAATGACTTGATCATCATCCAGGCATCTCAGGCAAGCACGCATGGACAACACATGGAGATACATCGTTGACAGCAGGTCGTCATCAGGGACTTTGCGCGTACCTGTTGAAGAACGTTCCCAACGCTACCTCACGCGGTGTCGTGATCGGTCACGACCATCGACATAATTCGGCAGACTGGGCTCGCTTGACGGCATCGGTGTTCCTTTCCAATAACGTCAAGGTTTGTCTCCTAAGGGGCCTGGTTCACACACCTCTGTAAGTCCTTTTTTTTCAGTCCTGTTTTGTAAGGAGATAGACGTGACACTCTCATAAGTGTACCCTTTTCGGTAAAGAGACTGAATGCAGCCTGCGGGGTTATGATTACTGGTGCGTCATTTGGTCCATGTGTATTCTTGCCTTCCGAATGCAACGACGCTTCAGCGAGTCACAACCCAAAGGTAGCCGTCTCATTTCGATGTTCTGCAGAGTAGATGACCTAGTCTCTTGTAAGGATGACAATGGCCTCAAAGTGTGTGGTTTCGAAATCATGGCTCAGCTTTCCTCACACGTGCACACAGGTCTATTGGGAAAATGCCGTCCAGGTAGGCTCGTCCAGGTCTGTGTCACGCATATGAATCCGGTCCTCTCCAGATTATCGGGCCTCATGACAAGGGTATCGCCCAAGCGATCCTGGATAATCTAGAACCAAAGGTACAACGCGGCCTCGATGTTTACACGTCCTCGCTTTGTTGTGATCCCACAGACGAGATGAAGGAATGCTACTTTAATTTCGTCTGTGCCATGGCGAATCCCAGGTCTGTGGTCGAGCGCTACTGCTACGCTCGAGCTGCTATAGCGTGCACAGAACTCGTGTCGACGTCACGCCTATCAAATTTGTGAATACGTCAATGCATGGCGTTAGCGATGCCTTCGCATCCGAAGTGTTCAAACGTGCTGGCTTCGAACCGTATATCGCCGTAGAAGAACAGAAACTCCCGGATCCCGACTTTCCGACGGTTCGTTACCCGAATCCAGAGGAAAAAGGTATGGAGTGCATATATACAACTGCGATGGGTTCACGACATGATGATTGTAGGAGCATTGGTAGGTGTTGTTTATCAAACCCTTTGATTCCCTTCGTGATGCAATAAAGAATTGTGCGGTTTTGACAGCTATCCGCTCGGGTGCAGACTACATACTAGCGCAAGATCCTGATTCTGATCGATTCTCGGCTGCTGAGAGAGAGTGAGCCCTGTATTTCCAAGTTACCGGTTGCTGGTGCATGTTCACATGATGGCCTAGTACTGACGGGAGCTTCACTATATTCACTGGTGATCAACTAGGAGCCCTGTTTGCCAGTCACGTCCTAGCAAAGTACAAAGAGTCTGGAAAACCACTAGGTAGGTTACTTCGCATGGTACTCCCGACCGCTGTGAGCCATTTCTCTGCGCTGCAGACAAACTAGCCATGGTAGCCTCTACGGTAAGTTCTAAAATGGTTGAGGCAATGGCGCATCGCAAAGGTTTCAAGTTCGTGGACTGCTTGACCGGTGGGTCTCAAGTACGATAACCAGAAATTTGTTTGAGGGAAATCTCATAGGATTTAAATTCATTGGAAACACTGCACTCGACCTCGAGCGAGCGGGTTATGAGGTTCCCTTTGGATATGAGGAAGCTATTGGTTTTATGTTTGGTTCCGAGTTGCGTGACAAGGATGGGATAGCTGCTACGGTGAGTGCTAGTGCACTAACGGAGTGCTACAGCTCACGGGCAGGCAAAGCTGATGTTTGCAGAGATGGCGGCCGAACTGCATGGCCAAGGTTTAACGGTTCAAAGCTATTTAAAGGGACTGTACGAAGAGTGCGTCTCTTACACTTGACTCCTTGGCCTGCTCACAACCACTCACCAGATATGGTTATTTCGAAGTGCGTCGCTCCCACAGTTCAAGTGCTGGATTGACGGGTTGCGTGTAGACAAGAAACAGTTACTTCATCTGTTCAGATGCCGTTAAGATTGACAAGATTTTCCGAGGACTTCGCAACTTTGAGGAAATAGTGCGTTCTTGTCAAACGTAATCCATTCCACGAGATGCCACCCCTTGTAGTTCCACCCTGTCACGAAGCGATACCCCCGCTTGATAGCCGAGTTGACCGTCATCAGTGTTATCGATCTGACCGCTGGACATGGATACGACAGTACAAATGCTCCAACATGTGTACCAAGGCTCCCATTGTCCTCCGGACACATGATCCAGTTCAGAGCAAAGTCTGCGGATGTTAGCATAGTACTGACGATAAGGTTCGTTCCATGTGCTTGTCTTGGAGCATCCATTCATGTCTTTTTTTTTTCCAGAACGAGTGGAACAGAACCCAAGGTACAGCCATGGTACTGGACAATACCAACAAAGGGGCACTGAATCCCGTCTTCGTTCTAGATAAAGTACTACTTGGAAGGCTGTGGTAACGACCCAGCACGAGTGTCGGCCAGTCTTCCACGTGTCGTGGAACATTTAGCGAACGGGTGGATGAAAGCATCCGAGAATGGCCTTGAAGCCTGATCGGGTGACCGTTGAACGTTGTAGAGATACGTAGCTACCGATTGTATCGCAAGACCCGATCCCACTGGGTTGTGGAAATTGTATGCAGGCAATCTGTGTCACGTCTGCCAGAGAGTTGATCTCAAGGTTTACTAGGACGTGACCGCGGCGGGGGAGGCGTCGATCCACCTGTTTCCCCTCGATTGGCCGGGACCGCAGCGACTCTCCCAGACCACTAGCCAGGAACACTCACGTGGGTAGCACTCCGCTGCGAGAAGACTCGGAAAGGCTATCATGGAGGACCGTGCGTGCTACCGGTAAGTCCCAGGGCTACACCCAGTCCTCTACCTATCATACATTCCATAGAACTAACGAAAAAAAAAAAGAAACATGTTGCTACGTGCACATTTGTATATTCCCGACGGTCGCAATTTGTTTAATTCAAGGAGCCCCGAGAGTGATCTGGAGAGACACGATCAGATAGGCGCAAATTCGAAAAAAGGCTCGTAGATTACCCTCATAAAGTCCTCATAGCTGAACCGCACCCAGCCATCGTTGTTGACGTCGAACCTTTGAAGGGACATAAGCTACACCGGTTGTGCAGGATGGACGAACGAACCTCTGGAAGGCCTCGGTAAGTGTCTTGACTGCCACACATGCTCTGACGAATCGATCGAACGTGAGACCGAGGGGCGGTCCATACACCGAAGGTGCCGCAGGCGCTGGAGGCGAGTAAGGTGAGTCGACCTGATCAAGTAAAAGTCGAGTATGTATCACCGTATTTGTTTTCGATCAAGTTGAGGAGAGCGGGAGTGAGGTGGTATCCAAAGCCCCGCATGGCCTCGGACAGCTCCCGTCTCTCGATGGTTCCTGATTGATCTCTGTCAAAGCGCCTGAAGACACGCTGCCAATCCGCAATGTATCGCCACAGTCGAGTAAACTCTGTCAACAGTGTCAGAAGCTTGTGGATGGCATCGGAAACAGAGAAACGCATGCCCTCGAACCCGATGGTGCCATTACGGTCGGAGTCCTGAAATACCTTTCGGCTACTGCTGGTCAAGAATTCAGTCAAAGGCATCGACTTACAAACATGTTCATAAGCATTTTGACCGTGTCCAGATCGAACTCTTTTGAAGAAAAAGAAAGAAAGAAAAAGGTAAGAAAAACCAGGTGGGGGAGGGGACGATCGAGCTACTAGACCAGTTTCCTGGTCCAACAGATAACAACACAATCAGCTTAGGCGTAGGGAACAATCAAATAGTGTATACCGTTGACGAGGGCATTCTGCAATTCGGAGATGCTTAGAACGCCAGATCTGTTTGTGTCTACTGCGGCAAAGTACTCCCACAGCTGGGGGTCAGCATCAAGAGGGGGAGGATACGATGAACTAGGATAGTGGTGGAGATGGGAATGGGAGCGATGGGCATAGCTCGAGTCGGCGTAGTAGGACATGTCTCGCGGATACGGACGGGGGGTTGATAGAGAGATCAGATCAAAGGAAGGATGGGAACAAGCGAACTTAAAGGCTCCACGTGGCTGTGTGTGAGGGCGCCGACTGAGCGCTGAGCGCGGACCTCACTCGGCGCAAGGGAGAGACTGAATCCGGGGAGGACTGCCAAGACCTGCCTGGTCCAATGTCACCGGTTGGCAGCGGGGGAGATGGGTATGCGTCCGACGGGCCCTCGAAGCTGGTTACCTCTTGCCATCCACGGCGCTGACCTCGCATCAGACTCATGCACGTTGCACCGTGAGATTGTCCGAGTTCAGGTTCGAAAGATCCTGAGTCCACGCGCACGTTGAAGAGGACGCGTGACCGGGTGATGGTGCGGGGCCTTTGCCGTGTCAGACCCCGTCGTGCACGCTCGACGGACACAAGGTTGGTCGCCGACCTCCCACCACTATGCAGGGTCTCGGAGAACGGCAGGCGAGCATCGACTATCATCTCCAAATGACCCAGAAATGTCTCGCGTTGTCCACTTGCCAGTGCTCGCTGTTAGGCGATAACACCGGTGAACCCCTTCAGTGCGAGCCAGCGATAGAGCAACCCCAACACGGCGGTCGTATCGCAGCCAAGATCATACACCTCCGCAACTTGATCGCTGCTCTCGCCCCTATCCCTGCTACGACTGAAGCTGATCAGTGCTCGGTGCTCGACCGCTTCCGGGCAAGTGTCGACTCGCTTTGGAACGATAGTCGTGAACGTGGTGCGCGCGCTCGAATGGACTCGCAACCGCTTCACTCAGATCCTTCCATGTCCCGTCGTTCTCGGGAATTTTCGTCAACCCCAACACCCCGGCATCATAGAGCAGGTTCGTCAAGAATTTAGACCACCACTGCCTCCAATTCCCAACTCATGGTGAGTCATCGGTGGGAGTGCCCAAGTCGGATTACGGTGGCTACTAAAACGCACGCAGAACTCGATCGGTGAAATCGCCTCTCTACAGTAACTCGATTGGTTCAAAGGTTGGCTATCAGTGTTCAAGAATCATGGCATAACGATGGGAAGTTAGCATACCTATCGATGGGTGTAGAATCATCGCTCTGAAGCCACTCGCGCGGTTACACCAGCACCGAAACGCGCTTCAAAACCCAGTGTCCCTTCACTGTAGTTCCTAGCATGTACATCGGGAGAGGGTGAATGGATGCAAGCGACATCGTCGACGTACAAGGGACGACCGTCTCTGATCAACCTACGGCACAGATCACTTTGACCATTCGATGCAGGTCATCCGAGGTCTGACACTGGCATCGCCAAGAGATCAGTAGACTTTCGTCGTCCCTGGGCATGCAGGGACTTGTGATTGGGGTCCGCAGCAAGCTGTGGACCCGCTTAAACGTTTGGACCTCGTGAGAACTTCCCACCTACCTCTCCCCGCTCGTGCTCACCACCTACACTCGATGGACTTTCTTTGTGAGTTTCAACAC
This sequence comes from Pulveroboletus cf. rosaemariae, assembly GCA_038089275.1. Taxonomy (NCBI): domain Eukaryota; kingdom Fungi; phylum Basidiomycota; class Agaricomycetes; order Boletales; family Boletaceae; genus Pulveroboletus; species Pulveroboletus cf. rosaemariae. Next base: position 67,000 of record JBBPKN010000089.1, read on the forward strand.
CGTCGACTGAATCCGCATTCTCATTCTCATCCTTTCAGTCTGTATCCCAATCGTGGGTCAGTCGCAATACCATCCCACCGCCCTCCATCTGCCGTCGCCTGATTGAGCTTGGAATTCACAGTTGGCTGCCCGACCAGAGTGTCCTCCTCCAATGGAGATCAAGGCGCACGAATCTGTCCCAGGTGTCACAACGGTAAGGGTCTCCCACTTCCAGCCTGTTTACTCAACCCGACACAACCAAAGCTTCCATGTTCGCCGCCAAGTCGCGCACATGGTTCGAATTCTGTTTCGTGCCCTTGATCCCATTTAGATCCAGACAGGTCTGGATGTGCGGAATATGCCAGCTTCAGACCGACATGCAGCAGGGGTGAGTGCTCGGTGGCAGCCTGCAGTTAGACGATACCTGACGTCCTGGCTGCTGTTTTTACTTTTTCTGAGCCAGGTGGGCACCTCCTTTAGCCCAGCCAGGGTACCAGCACCCCGGTGTACAGAACCAGCATGGGCCCCCAGTCGGTGGCAAGGGCTATCAACCAGGATACATTCATTCCGGATGACCTACAGACATATGGCCATCTCTTCTCAACCTCCTTTTGCCTGTATCTTACATGTATTCCGGACTTATTCAGAACTGTACTCTTCCCCTGAAGTCATAGTAGTCAACGTGCGTCAATGGACCGTCGTCTATCGCCTGGCGCTTGCCCTTGATCTCTTTCTCACCTGATAACACACTGTGACTAGCCCGCCGAGCAGAAACCCACCAACCACTGACACCGCTGTAGCAATTTTTGCGTCTTCCGTCCACTGGTCCGGCTGGCTGTGATCGAGCACGGATGGTGGCGGCGCAGGGTCCAATCCGCGGACGTGTTGGAAATCCGTTAGTGCGGTTTGGGGATCAGTAAGACTCAACAACCCAATGAGTGGTGGCTTCGAGGTCGTCATGCCCTGGTGAACGACATACACGTTCTAAACAAACCATCGCGGTCGTCAGACGACGAAGGCAGAAGGAGGAAGGCAGAAGGAGGGAGGCAGAGAACGCGCGTCGTGATGACTCACCCTCAGGAACACATCCCCAAGTATCCAGTCCCCAGAGTTCACCTACCAGCCCTCGATGAAGCGACCCAAACAGGTTCAAGAAAATGCATTTCATTCACATACCCCGTCGTTGACCTGCACGCCCCCCATGCACCATCCATCCTTTTGCTGACTCTCTGCCCAGCTGATATCCTCGGGGTGTACTGCGTATTCGCGTCCTCCGTCGCCCTGCCCAAACGCGAAGCGCACATCGACGGCGCGGTCACATCGCACCTCCCAGAGATTCGACTCTACATTGTAACGTGTCGATCCTCCGGTGCCGACACTGTCCCAAAACGCTTTGACGTCCAGTGCCGGCCCGAGAATGAGCGTTGTACCGGTGTCGAGAATCCCAATCGGAGAAGGCGCACCGGGCACGAGTGAAGGAGATAGCGGCAGAGAGAACCCGTTGATGGTCAGGCTGGCTATGGGCAGTTTCCAATAGTCATAAGGGCTTGACTCTGTCTTGAACACGGGGAAGTACGTCAGTTGAGTACTTCCGTCCGCGGTATTCACGACGGAGGGGTCAAGCATGCCGATGGTGAATGACGAGTTAACATCGATGCTAGTCCGACCAAGCTTGAAAGCGAAGAAACGGTCGGATTCATCCAAGTAGGAGAAGATGTTGTCAAGGATGGTGGTCCCTACTGTTGATCCAATTCCAGCCGCAGGCGGAAACGAGAGACCTAGAATTCCCGAGTTTCCCGTCGTGGCGAGGTAGAGCTCGCTCGTTTCGTTGGCCAGCGCTGCAGTAAGGCGTGAGTATCGATCGGTATCAGGTTGGGCTGAATAATTATAGTACCAAATGTCTGCGAGACTAATTGAATGTCACCAAGAGTGACAACTTCGGTAGCTACAGAGCCCTGTACGGAACCACGAAGGTAAAACAACTTGAAGACGATACCGGACAGACGAAGAGTGGAGGATTCCGACGGATAGTATACCGGAACTCCTTGACAGTCTGTGGCTGCGCAACCCGATGAGACAACCCACTGAACAAAGGGCATCGTAAGCCAACATTTACGCATGACCGGGAGGAAACCCACCAAATCCGACGAGCCAGTGTCAAACGTAACCCAGAAGTCTTGACCCCCAATGCTTGCAAAAAGATGTGGTCAACGTAGTGCGTCCAGGCGAGCTCACTCACTCTATATTTACTAGATAGGCACTGCAACCGGGCGCGTCTATGCTTGTGTCGGTCAACATAAATATGTCCACTCACAATTCCTCGCTGTCGAAAACTGGCACCCCCTCTTCATCAAAGAGGGTCCCCACTTTCCGAGGAACGCACCGCAAGGCTAGCTGTATGCCCCGTGTGACGAGTGCCGTCTGGTCACCCATCCTTGAGTGCCACTGGAAGGGAACAGCAGTGGGTCAAAGTACAACAGAACTCTCACGAGCGATTTTGCAGGTAGTCCGTTCTTGAACGTGACGAAATGTGAGATTTCAATTCAGACAGGTGGTACAACGAGACGGTTCAAGATAGATGGTGCATGTCACATACCCCTGCATTTTAATGCCACCCGAGGAATGATAGCACACAGGTTATCGGCGGACCACTAGGTTATAATCACCGCACAGTCACACTCACCCTACACCATACTAACGTGCTTGCCTCCGGCCATCAAGCTCTTTAGCCTGTTCCCATACATCGATTGTTACCTCACTCTGTAACTGGGATGCCGCAAGAAGCCTTGCATTGCGAGGATTAACACGCGTGCAACACGGGTCATCAGGCAGAGGGTGCTGACCTTGCCACCTTCATAAGGTGTATGAGCTCATCCGCGGTCACTGAGTTGTCTTGTTGACGTCGACGGACAAAGTCGTTTTGGATATGCTGTGCGTGCATGAGAGCTTGTGCCGCGTATCAGGTATGATGACTACGATTACCTTGGAGGTCCCTTCTGCCACTTGCACCTTCTCGCCTATTGCTCTACACGCAGCAATGTATGAGCGGTAGGACATCATTTTCTCCACTGGCGGCAAAGAAATCTCATCCTTTGGCTTGTACAAACTAGGTGTAGTGTCAGAGCATCGGAGTGGGAGGTTAACACTAGTCTGCATGCATGTGTAAGAATAACCTCTGACAGCGAGGGAGCAGGTCCCCCGTATACAACATTACCTGAAAAAGTGTACTCTTCCTTCCTTCGCTCACTACGATCATAGAGAAATCAGTGCGAAAGGGGAACTTGCTCGAGAATGGAAATATGTATTCCGTCGTCTGCGAGTTCATCACATCCTGAATTGCTCGGATGTTTGTGATGCCTGTCGTTGAGTACCGTTATTCGTCTGAATTTAGATAAAAGGCTCTCGTATACCTCTCTCAAGCAGTTTTCCCTCTTGTATCGCAGTTTCGGTAAGAAGGATAACTGTTCCAAGGGGAAGCTGCAGATATCCAGAGTGTAAGTCTTCTTCTTTGCTTTCGGGAAGGAAGGGACTCTTGTTTAGAAGATCCAACGAAAGTGGAATAAGGAGGTACTGGGGAAGAAGCTCCTCAAGGACGTGCGAGAGGGCTAGAGGGAGTTCGGTTGAAGACAGTGGAGGAAAGCGCGATAATGTCAAGGAAGGAGGAAGAAGTGGGATTGCACGACTATGTCTATGACAGGGATCAGCAAAGAATTGAGGAATCTCTGTCTCTACAAACACTTTTGATGCCAGCTGAAGAAGAATCCATTCTGCGGCGTCGTTGTCGCCACCCAAGGCCTCCCTGGATATCCAATCTATAAGTTCTGTGCGTACGTCGGCATCGAAGTTTGTGAGAATTGGATCCCCGGTGGTCACCTGATAGCAGAGAACATGTAGTACAGGAACTTCTGGCGACGATTCATCCCCTATACTGTGGCTTGGAATGATATGTCAGAAAACGCAAGGACACTAGACGGGCTTGTTATCACACACGGCTCTGAAGAAGTAATCCCAATAAATGTGACTATGTCGGCCACGTGCAGATTTTCAACATCTGTATTATCATATATCTTGTGTGTATTAGTGAAGCATGCAGCGGAGACCGCAGTATGGCACCTTGACTCGAACACCAATGTGAGGTGCTCCTGGAACGGGGAACTTGTGGGGCTGAGATGACTGGTGGAAGGGGAAGCTTGCTAACATGGCTAGTCAAATGGTGAATGAGCAGAGGCAACGTGTGCGCACTTGAGTCTAGCCGAGAAATTTCAGCGGTCCGCCAGGGAGATTCGCCCGGAACAGAGACCACCCAGAAGATAGAGGCGCTTCCAAGACGATCCGGGTCAAAAGCATTCGAGTCGTGATCATCATGTGTGGGTTGTACGCCCCATCCTCCACACCTATCGCTGCTGAGCCTTGCAAGGTAAATTTCGTTCTGAATGGAAGTATCCTGGATCATGGCGCGAAAGCGCACAAGCGTACCGGGAGTGAACGACTCTGGAGGATGAGATACATCGAGTGGCGGGAGCTACACAAATAACATTAGCATGAAGCTAGCAAGAGTGGAGACAGGCTGTTGTCGACCTGATCTAATGCGCGGGGGTCACTCGCGCTGAGGAATAAATCGGAAAAGTGCCTGGTCACTGCAGACGGAAGACGATGGATACGATTTCCATCGTCATGGTCGTCGTCGTCGTCGTCGTCGTAGATGCGCTGAATGACTTTTCTCGGATTCGCTATTTCGTCGATGGCTTGCACTGCGACCATGATTACAGTAGAGCTCCCTGCTTACCAAGACACAGCCGACGAAGTATCGCATTACCGCAGCCGTGTACTGCCCATCACTGCAATTTCCCTTTGCCGCCGTCGACGACCACAACTACCACAATGGGCCTTTTCAACCGCAAGAAGCAGCCTAGTGATGACGCAGCGGACCAGAACGGCGAGCGCAAGAAGGAAAAGGGCAGCTGGAAACGACCCGCAAGTAGGTCTTACAGTCGGGTTGTTCATTCCCAGTCCCTCACCGCGGCAATTCCTCCGCCTAGATACCGCTTTCAAACAACAGCGTCTGAAAGCATGGCAACCTATACTCACTCCAAAGACTGTTCTGCCTACCCTTTTCATCGTTGGTGTTATATTTGCCCCAATAGGCGGTCTACTCGTGTGGGGAAGCGGCTTGGTATGTTGTCTGTTCATCCCCGATTCATCTTCTTTACCTTGTTGAACATGCATGCCCATCATCGCCTCTGCTTCGTGTTCTCCCTTGGAACTAACAGGTGTCTGAAATGACCTTTGACTATACCGATTGTTGGAATCTGACAAATTCTACATCCATGGACAATCTCGAGTTCTCCCGTGTGCCCTCCTATTCGTACAGCCTTCGCTCTTCGGATAGCGGAAAGTCGATTATTCCACCCTCCTACGCTTATTTCTACAACGCATCAGCCCCTCCCAATCAACAGCATACTTGTGTCCTCAAGTTTGACGTCGTAGCAGACCTACAGGCGTCCGTATTTCAATATTACAAACTAACCAACTTTTATCAAAACAATCGACGATACGTACAGAGCCTCGACACCGACCAGCTACAGGGTCAGAACGTGAATGCAAGTACACTTAGCGGCAGTAATTGCAAACCATTGGGATCGACAAGTGACGGAAAGGCCATCTACCCATGTGGTTTGATCGCAAACTCTCTCTTCAACGGTCAGATTTTGGGCCCCTCGTTTCTTTGAGCAATCCCTGATGGACTGACTCCCCAAATGTAGATACGTTTTCAGGTTTCCGGCCTATGTCTGATCTGTCTGGCGCATCGGACTATAATTTTACGCAGAATGGCATCGCTTGGCCCGGTGAAGCCAAGAAATATAGTGCGACGTCTGGATATCTTGCAAACCTCAATGAGGTTGTGCCTCCTCCAAACTGGGCACTCAGATTTCCAAACAACTACACAAGCGAGGACCCACCCCCAGACCTCACACAAGACGAGCATTTCCAGAACTGGATGAGGACAGCCGGCCTACCCACGTTTTCAAAGCTGTACGGAAGGAACGATACGACTACCTTACCTGCGGGACAGTACCAAGTCCAGATATACTACAGTGAGCAGTTGGTTATTGGGGGTGTCTGACATTGCTCATCGTCTATGTTCAAGACTACCCGGTACAAGGCTTTGGTGGAACCAAGTCACTCGTAATCTCTACAGTCTCTTGGATAGGTGGCAAGAACCCGTTCTTGGGATGGGCTTATGTGGCAGCATCATGTGTATTCGTGCTTCTCGCCCTGGCAGGCACTGTTCGTCATCTTTTCAAGCCTCGGTACGTTGTTCGCTTCTGTGCGGTTGGTTAACCCGGTTAATTGTGTTGTAGACGCCTGGGGGACATGTCGCTTCTTTCTTGGAACCGGAGCTAGGAGTGGCTACTGTGTCGTAGATAGCCTTTAATTGTAATGTCTACTGTGAAAGGTTTTCGCAAGGAAGCAAAGTGTCAAGGTGCTGCGCCGGAGAAGGGACGAATCCAACTCCTTCGCAAGTAATGATCGTACTGTCCAGCACATGTTCGTCGATGTGAAACCGTGCTCCCGTTATCCGTTGAGCTATATGGATTGCAGTCCTGTGCGCGTCTCGGTCAATGTTAAAGCCTTGCAAGGATCGAAATACCGGGTATGATCAGTTAATGGACCAGCTTTGACGACCGAGGTCCCATTGGCCAGAGCAAGGAAGATGATGGCCTGGTCCTGTAGATACTCGTCTACACACCCTCCATGGTCTAAATTCCTCAGCAATTCCCTTGCAGCCTCTTCCCCAACCGTCTCCGGCTTCTTGTCAGCTGTACTCACCGCGGACCCTCCAATCGAACACCCATTGTCCGTCTCGGCACACAGCAGAATTCCTCCTCCGCTGCCTACAACGTCCTCGTCACGTTCCCTCACAGCCGTGAGGAAGATATCCGTAGATGCGATCCCACCCTCCAGAAGCGCACGGCGTGCCCCTGATACCATGCGCTGTGCGATCCACAGAGGCAATCCACCCACGCGGGCACTTCCCCGGATCGCGTTAACCTGCCCACGCTCCGTCAGTATGACTGAGGGGAGTGGCCCAGAGATAGAAGGCACTGAGCATAGAACGGAACCTCCTCCTTTGGGGTAATAGCCACGTTTGTTGATGGTGAGGGTAGGCGAGAAGTGAAAGTGCTTTGAGAGAAATGGGAAGAGGATGGTCTGCACGTAGTCGACTTGCGGGGCGAGCGAGGCGTTTGTGCCACCACGGAGTGCGAGGACGGACGTGGGGCCTTCGGAAGCTTGATTCTTTGGGTGAGAGAACAAGAGGCAAGGAAGAGCTACTTGGAGGAGGAGCGTCGTGGAGCCTGCAGTCCCTGGGTCTGCGGTCCACATATTAGGTAGTTGAATAGGACCGGGGCAAAAGTCGACCGTTGTGGATCCCACCTCCACTCCCTTGGTTTCTGCAGAGCAAATCGATGCCGCAAGGTTTATTCCTGCAAGTTGTAACTAGGCGTTGACGGAATCTAAGCCTCTGGGCGGAAGAGAACGTACCGGCTTCGTGCTGTCTTCGCAGGCCCGGAGGTCGACGGTTTCGTCGGACATTTGAGATAGAGACTGGCTTGGAGAAGAGGGCAGACAATGTCACGGCGTTTCGCAGGAGCTGCCCACCACCTTCGCAGAAGCTTCCGTCTATTTGGATGGTGGTCGGTGCAGTGCTCGGAGCCATCGAGAACTGTTCGATATCTGCCCAAGGACGTCCGGAGAGCAACCTGTTGAATGCCTCGAAACGTTTCGAGTCATGATTATGGCAACACACACCCCTTCTGACTTCGTAGAGTCCTCACTGGGCGTCGTCCGTGTCCGTTGTGTACCAACACTAGCGTTCCTAAAGTTTCACCAAGCATGCAAGTGATCAAACGAGCGCGTCCCCTCCCCTCCCCATTTTCGTCTACCACCCCGGATTGTCTTCGGATTTGTTCACCGGCGATGTGCAATTTCTCGCACCAAAGCAACATGACCACTACGGCCCTGCTCTCCCCCTGACCCCTCCATGCGATATATACGCGCTGGGGACCCCCCTGTGTGGCTTCATGGAGCCCAAGGGGGAAGGGATCCTGCGGACAACATCGCGCGGCGTCAAGTACACCTCAATACTTGGGAGACGTCAATGAGAATTGTTGTGCATATATTGATCAGATTCAATGATCCACCCCCACAGTTCCCCGTGTTCGCACCTCCAACAAACGTTTTGTAGGATCATGGTCTCTGGTGCTGGAAGTCACTGCTAACAATTCGGCGTGTTGGGATTTACGAAACAGGACATCAGAATGAGCAGGCTAGTTCAAGACATGCTATGGCTCTAGGTCACCAAAAGTTGGCATGATAGTCACGGCGAAGGAGTACGCCCGGAGGACACGAAGTGAATGCCTTGGGTATATTGAACGCGAGGTGGTCTCCGTGTACTAACACAAGTGTATCATTGTATAACGATCAGCATTATCGGAAGAATATGTATAGTCATGTCTCCAAGCACGAAAGACAGTGCTGGAATCTATAAAACGCGCGGAACAGCTTCATACTATCGATGTAAGACGTGTCCGAGCTGTGGATGAGTACGCAACCTCTTAGCATAAAGCCATCCAGACCATGTCGACGGAAAACCCACGTTCTTTCGTTGTTGTCCTAACCACGCACTAGGCTCTGACTTTCCTTTCGGCGTAGGCTGAGCATATGAACTCCACAGGCGGTGCATACCATTGTGGTGTATAACACCACCCATGTGGTAAAATTCGAATTGATACCGCTTCTCCAGGTCCAGATAACGTGCCTGTAAAGTGCCTTTATTAACGAGTGAGAGACAGTAGTTCACATAATACGAACGTTGGCACGAGAGAGCTCCTCTTCAAGGTTCCTAATCTGGGCCTGGAAGCTGCCTTCTGCCTCCTCAGAGATGTTTTGCTGCATCTGGCAGTCAGGGGTGCGAGGGAGAAAACGATAATATGTACACTTGCAGTTGTCGTGGAGGCAAGCTTCGCTTGTTCTTCTTTGAAAAGTTTGTCTTGAGACTTTATGAACTGAAAACAAAAAGTGAATACATGGACGCAATACTCGTCTAAATTGAGATGGTACCATCTTAGCTTTGGCAAGCTTGTCTTGGGTAGTCTTCAGTTGCTCCTTAACATTCATATTCTCTTCATGAAGGGCAAGTAGTCTTGTCTTGACATCTTCAGGTACGTCCTTCCCTGATAAAGAGGCGCGCAGTTCCCTGAGCAAAGCGTTCTCAGCGACACGCATAAAAAGGGAAAAGGAGAAGCAGACCCGATGTCCCGCTCGCGCTGCAGCATCCTTTCTCTTTGCCCGATACCTTCGTTCTGGAGATTTACCTTCTCAAGTAGAAGGGCATTAACTTGTTCGAGCTGCATCCGGTTTTTCTCGCCAAGTTCCCTAATCTGTTTCTTTAGACGGTCTGTCTCGGCTTCAAGCGATGCCTTGTCTTCGCTGATCGATTCCCGTAGAGAAGCAAGTATTTCTACTTGGTCTTTGTTGATGAGGTTCACTAGCGGGCTGCAAGTCAGTAAAGGTACATAGGGTGCACTTGAGCCACGAACGGTCAGATTTCGCAATTGTGAGCTCTCGTTTCTGGGTATCGAATTGGACTTCAAGACCCGCATGTTCTCTTCGAAGAGCGTCCAGCTGGTCGACGGTTTCGTTCAAACGCTGGCGAAGAGCAATGGCCGCTTCGGCGCTGTAGGAAGACACAGTCAGTCACTATCGCAGAATGCACATGCATTCCGTGTACCCGTCGCCTAATGCCTTGCCACTGCGAATCTCCTCCAAGTCACGCTGTAGAACAAGTTTTTCTCGGTGCGCCGCAAGATAATCAGCCTCGTAACGTGATTTCATGCGATTTGCATCCTCCAAGAGATTCTCCAACACCAAGATTCGGCTGCTGTCTACCTCATCCTTCCTAACTGCCGAGAGCTCTCTCTGAAGTTTTTTGATCTGAAGCTTCAGATCCGTCATAGTTGTCCCTGAGAGAGCATCGTCAAGTTCATTGTCAAGTGCGAGAGATTCTTCGCCTATCAGCTCCTCTTCAGTTAATGCTGTCAGATTTCGCCGGCGTTCCTCGTGATCTGTCGGCTTGGTAGTTGATGGAGCCCGGTGAGAGGTGAGTTCTAACTCGCGCACTCTCTCCTGGTACAATTCGAGCATATCTGAATCCTTCGCACGTTCCTCAGTCGTAATGCGGAGTCTTGTGTGTGTTTGCTCGAGCTCAAATTTGACCGTTTCCGTTTCTTGTGTTCGTGAAGCTACTTTAGCTTCAAGCTCGGCGATTTGGTTCTTATAAGATTCCATAAGAGGCTTGAATGCAGCCACCTTGCGGAATTCTTCTTCCAGGGATGCATTCTTGTCAACAAGATCTGCATTTTGTCGTTCGAGCGACTGTTTGTGAGTTCCACATATGTGAGAGGTGGGCTAGGACGAAACGCGAACGAACTAACCTTGACATGCTGCCGTAGATCGGCACCTTCTTGGAGCTTCTTTTTATATTTCTCCATGACATTCTCAGTCTTCTGAAGCTTGTCTGCTGCATGACGATATCTAAAGGGCGCTAAGCTAGCCACTCCATGACATATGACAGCGACATACTCATCCACTTGGTCCTTGAGACGCACAGCTAGGTCGGCAGTTACTTGAAGTTCGTCTGCTTTTCGCGTGAGTTCACTGACTAGTCGGGTCTGTTTGTCGAGTTCAGCTTCTGTCAAGGCGAGGTTATCCTCGCTCTTCTGGCTAGCATCTCCCAAGGGGTTAAACTGTGCTTCACTAATCTTCTCGATAGGGCTGAGACTCACAGCTCCGATCGAAGTCTGTCAATTTCAGCGCGCATCATGACGTCGACCTTGTCATTCCGTCTGCTCTCAAAACCTCGCTGCATTTCACGAAGGCGGACGAGAGCATCGTCCTTCTCGGATACGACATCGTCAAAGTTGGTCTGCAGGACACGATGGTCTTCTAACAAGACTTGATAGACTTTCTCGATGGTCTCCTTCTCCGCCAAGATGTGACTCCGTTCAGACTGTATTTGGTAGTAGTGATCGTCTCTGTCCATAGTTCGTGACATGATTTGCAGACGACGTGCGGAAAGAAACTTACTCCGTCATGACTTCGCCGATGCCATGGTCCTCTTGCGACGAACCGATCTTTACCATGACCTACCCCGAGAAGACGCGTTCATACTTCCCTGAGTGCACCGCACTATGCCCACGAAAACTCACCTGTTCAATGGCTTTCATCAGCTGATGCTGGGCACCCTCGTTCAACTTTTGAATCCTTTCGATGATCTCCTTATTCTTTTCGGACTGCACCGCGATCGCGATCGTCATGCGACACAGTATGAGTGTCGCACTGATATTATAGTCTTTGGCGATTGCCTGGAGGTCGGGCACCTCGAGGCCGCTGGTTGGCTTTTGAAGTACATCAGTGAAGTATTGAGTGAGCAAACGGTAGAGTCGCTTGAGAGTACCGAAACGCAGGACCCAGTTGTCGGAAAGTTGGGTTGTGTTGCTGCGACTGGACTGTCTGAAGTAGTCCGCGTCTCTGCGCAGGATGACGTTGAGACTCTCTGGCTGACCTTGCACGATAAGAAACTCACACCAGTGAGAGAACTTCGAAGAGGGCGGCGCCATCGCTGAGGTCTGAGATGGTGGTAACTGGGCGGGTGAGATCGAAGGTGGTGAAGAAAGTAAAGAAAGC
>JBBPKN010000090.1:0-78267 GCA_038089275.1 Pulveroboletus cf. rosaemariae
CCCAGCTTGCCTACCCTTGCCTTTATATATTCCAAGGCCTGGTGCACAGACCATGCTGACTAAGTACAGGAACTACCTAATCAGGGGATGCCCTAAACCCTGGGTTAATAGATAAGAAACATGAGGGGAAAGCATGGAGCAAATATTAATGAGTATGGCAGGATATCATGTGGATATGGGAGAATGGAAGAGAAGTATCTAGGAAATGAATGCAGGGTCAGAGGTGCTTGTACCATAAGGACGGAGATCTCTGCCACAGATGAGATCCAATCTGTAGATCTGCCACAGATACATCTAGGGTCCAGATCCAGATCTAGATTTAGATCAGATGAGATCCATGGAGATAAGATGGAGGGCAGTTCCAGGGAAGATCCTGGGAAGATCCATATCAGGTGACTGATGATCACATGACCACTGCTAGGGAAAGAAATAATAAATACTCTTAAAAGAAACAGATCACAGACTAGGGTTAAGCTTAAAATGGGGTATCTTGTGCATGATCATGTGATGTCATGTGACTAGTTCTAGTGCTGGAGTGTCACTTCATAACACAAGGAGAGGACAGGTGATAGTGGAGTAATTGGGGATAAATCACCTGTAGAAGTTAGTGAAGCCAAGAAAAGAACAAACATCCTTGACTTTGAAAGGAGTGGGCCACTGGGAAATACCAGCAAGTTTAACAGGGTCCATGGCAAGTTCACCAGGATGAATGATCATCCCAAGATATTTGACTTGGAGAATAGCAAATGTGCATTTCTCCAATTTGAGGTGGAGATTAAGTTCCATCATCCATTGAAGGATACAGAAGGTGTGTTCCTGATGGGTATTAGCATCAGGAGAAGAGATAAGAAGGTCATCCATATAGATGACAAGCCATCCTTCAGTGATCATATCATGGAATGAATCATTCATGAATCACTGAAAAGTAGCAGGTGAGTTATTCAAACCAAAGAACATCACCATGGATTCAAAAAGCCCCTTATGAGTAATTTTCCATTGATGCCTGTCTTGAATATGGACGTTGTTGTAGCCCCAATGAATGTTGAACTTAGTGAAAAGCTGAGCATTTTGGAGCTTGTCAATGAGGTTGGAAATGAGGGGAAGAGAATAGGCATCATGAACAGTGTGCTCATTAAGATACCTGTAGTCTTGACAGGGGTGGAGTTTACCATCCTTTTTCTTAACAAAGAAGAAGGACAACACTTGAGGGGATTTGGATGGACAGATCTTCCCAGCTCAAAGGTTTTCTTCAAGGAATGCTTCCATGGCCTGTTGCTCAGGAGAGGATAAGAGGTAAACCTTACTGATCTTCAGGACAAACATGTCCTTCAGATTGATCTCATGGTCATATGAGTAAGAGGGTGGAAGATGGTCAAGGGTTTTCAGAGTGTTGGAAAAGACTGATGAGAACTAAGAGTATTCAGGGGGAAGAGTTATCTTGGGTTTGGCCTTTTTAGCCTTAATGGCAAGTTCAGTGGATGTGGTAAGCCAGGCAACAGTGATCTTGGAAAGATAAGAGGAGCAGTGATCTAGAATCCTGCTAGAGTGGCAGTTATAGAGCAAATCATTGATGGATTGCTCCAGGGTGACATAGTCCAGATAACAGACTAAGAGTTCATCATGAGGGATGATGATATCTTTGAGGAGTCCATCAAATCAAGGTTTGTGGACCAAGTTGATGCAATAAGTGATGTCATCAGGGGAATCTGGAATGGTGAGTGTGTTGGCCATCCAGTCAATGGTGGGGTTTATGGCCTGAAGCCATGAGTGTCCAAGGATGATATTTTCCTTTCTGCATCCAATAACATAGCAGGAAACTGGGAGAACAGACTGTTTAAAATGAAGAAGGAGGTCACAAGTTCAAGTAATCTTGCCCTTCTTGTTTTCGGAGTGGTCAATGTTCCAAATAACAATCAGTTTATTGAGTTTCTTGGTGGGAAACTGGTTTTTCTTGACAAAGTCCCAGTTAATACAGTTGATTTGTGCTCTGCTGTTGACAAGAGCATGAGTGACTACAACTTTCTTGGCATGAGTAGAGGGGGAAACTTGAATCACAATCTTCATTGACTTCTTTGAAGCAGATACAAGTACAGGTGCACAAGAAAAGGAGGGAGTACCTTGCATAGAGGAGGTACTCTGTTTTAAAAACCCTGCTTTTTTGTCTTCTTCTTTCACTCTTTCTTCACTACTATTCTTGCCACCCCATCATCGGATTCATTGTCACTAACCTCCTTGATCTTCATCATCAGTTCTTTGGCAGAGACCATCTTGATGCAAGGGGTTTTCTTGGTGGTAAAAGAAGTGGGAAAATTTGGGCAGGCAGTGTTAATGTGACCAGGTTTCTGGCATCTGAAACAAAGTTGGTTCTTGATGCAGAAGGCCCTTCCTGCTTCAGTTAGGCATCCCTTCTTTATGGCATCAATGTCCATTGCATTCAGATCTTTCTCTGGTTTGGATGTAGTAGAGGGGGGCATGAAAGTCCAAGCAAATGCATGAGGATTCTTTCGCCATAGTTCTATAGAGTGGGCATGCTCCATAGTTCCTTGAAAATGAGTGGCTTTAGTATACCACTCAGTAATAGTAGAGGGGATCATATCCAGGTTGTGGATGTGACAAGAGAGGTAGGATGTGAGTCCTGTTTCAAAGTAGCCAATGAGGATATTGTCATCAGTGATTTTCACAGTGACAATGCAGTTTTGAAACTCAGTGATATATTCAGTGAGGGAAGGTGTCCATTCACCTTTCTTTCCCTGCTTCATCTGGGTGTTTGCCAACCAGTAAATGGTGGCATTGATCATGTCCTGTTGTTGGAAGACTTTCAGGAACTCAGAGGTAAAAAGGGAAAATTTTCCCATGGTAACAGTCATTCTGGAGATGCACTTCTTCCAGTATGTTGCAGCCCATGACAGTGCTGGCCCTTTGGTCATGAATGAAAGGGCAAATGCAATCTTCTTTTCATTGGAGTTATAGACCGCACTGTTAATAAAGAGGTAGAACTGGACTGTGTCCAGCCAGTTCTCAGCCTTGGATTGATTGCCATCAAAGTGCTTGGGAGCACTGAGACAAAGTTCTGTTGGCTTGATGGTGGAGGAGCCAGACATGGTTATAGGAGGAGAGGGTCAAGAACAGGGTTGGAGAAGAGTAAATGCAGGTCAGCATCAAACAAGAGTGGGAGATGGTGGTGTCTGGACTCAGGGAATCTGCAAGGAAGAGGAGAGTTCATGAGCAAGATCACAGTTTTCTCATACTTTTTCTTGAAAGGGAATGAGGATGTCCACAAGTGCATCTTCTGGTGTGGAAGGGCATTCTGGAGGAGAGATGTTCTTGGGTTCCAAAGTGAACTTGAGAGGATCTGAGGTAGAAGCTCAAGGCTCATCCCAGAGAGAGTCAAACAGCAAGAATTGTTTGGGTGGAATAGTGGGAGTGAACTATAGCAATGATAGCCACAAGTAGGATATGCTACTTCTTTTGTTATGCTAGGCCCAGGTAGGGACAGGCATAGACCTTGCTATGGATAAAGAGGATGAAGCAAACCAAAGGTAAGCTTCAAGATGAGTGGAAGGCAACAAACAAAGTGTTGTGCCTTAGTAGTACCAGTTATACTCCCAGGAGTGTGCCAAGATCAGATGCTGATGATCCTCTGGTTAAGTGCCAGGACACAAACAGTGGATTCCAAGTATGTAGATACAAGGAGTAGTGGAAATGTGAGGACTTGTGAGGTAATTGCAAGGTAGAAGTAGCATGAGGAAAGAGAGGACAGGAAGTATGCTACTTTATAGTACAGCTAATAGAGTTAAAGCGGAGATGAAATGAGTAATCATGCTGACAAATGATGAGTAAGGTATCCATGTGGAAACAGATGGAAACAGATGGAATAATTAAGAGTCAGCTGATTAAGAGATAGAAGGTCCAGGCAAAGGGCATAACAAAAAAGTGGTCTAGACAGGGTAAGAGCATGAGAAGAGCAGAATCTATAGTGACAAGTGAACAAAAGAGCACCCGAGATGCAAGAAGAGCTGAAGCTATGGTGAGAGAAAAAGAGAAAAAGAAGAAGAAAAAAGGAATCGTAACAATATTCATGCTTCTTCTCACTATCAACCAGGTCAACACTGACAATACCATGTGGCAAGATGCATCTGTCTGGCTAACCATCATAAGAGCCAACACCCTTATGCAGCAAGTGGATATAAGGTGATTTAATGCAGGATCTGGTTGAGTAGCAGGAATTGGTGAAAGGAGGTGGTGCAGGGGGTTAAGGTAGAGCAGGAAAAGGGATGCAGAAGGATAGAGGTGCATTCTGAGCCTCTGGAGAAGTGGCAGGTGGCTAGCCTGCAGCATTTGCATCTAAGCAGCTATTCACTTCATAAGGGAAGTGCCAGCAATGAAGACTTGTACCAGTGAGCTATTCAAAAGAGACATTATGCTTTATGGCCACCTGATGTCCATTTGGAAAATAGATGTAATGTGCCACACTTTCAGAGTCAAAACCAACCCAGAAGCCTTTATGTACATGGTTATCAATTTTGGATCTGGTAGGATCATGTACCCAAACCTTGGTACCCCATATAGGAACATTCTTGAAATTGGGCTTGTGCTTATAGACTAACTCATATAATGTCATACCACTGAGTACTTTCATAGGCATCCTACTTTTCACCCACACACAGTGTGTGATCACTTCTCCCCATAGCATTTTTGGGAAACCACTAGCATGCAACAGCATTTATATGCATTCAACAAGGGTCTGGTTAAGCCATTCAGCAACTCCATTAGACTGTGGGTGATCATGCATGGTAAGCTTGTGCTCAGTCCCATTGGAAGTCAAATGACATTTGAATCCAATACCTGGGTATTTACCACCACAATCAGTGCAGAGGCATTTGATGCATGTGTTAAACTGGATTCACATCCAGGCTTCATATTGGCAATGAGAGTTGAACATCTCAGACTTCATGCCCAGGAGATAAAGGCATGTGTACTAAGTGTGATTATCAGTAAAGAACACATAGTAAGATTTGTGGCCTGGGGTAGCAACAGGTGATGATCCCCAAATGTTGCTATGGATCTCATCACCAAGAGCAACCTGCCAAGCAGGCTCACAAGTCTCCCCTGTGGGTTTGCATATTGCTTTTCTATATTCACAAGCATTACACTGACTCATAGTTTTATGATGTGGGTCTAGTTTGATGCCTTCAATGCAGTTCTTGGCAAGCATGTCACAAATAGAGGAAGGAGTGATATGACATAGGCAGGCATGTAGTTCATCCATTGGTAGGGTTTGTAAGTTTTGAACAGTGCTAGTAAAGGGTGTAACTAAGCACTGAACTTTGTATAGCCTATTAACAAGGGGAACTTTGCCAAGGAGCTTCTGATCCTTGGTGAAAATTCAACAGGAATAATTGCAGAATATTGCCACATAACCAGCAGCAGTGAGCTTTGCAATGGAGATTAGAGTTCTGCCCATATTCAGTGTATACAGGACATCCTTGAGAAAAACAGGAATTGTTGAATTCCCA
This sequence comes from Pulveroboletus cf. rosaemariae, assembly GCA_038089275.1. Classification (NCBI taxonomy): domain Eukaryota; kingdom Fungi; phylum Basidiomycota; class Agaricomycetes; order Boletales; family Boletaceae; genus Pulveroboletus; species Pulveroboletus cf. rosaemariae. The sequence continues at coordinate 5,517 of JBBPKN010000090.1, forward strand.
TTGGATAGCTCAATGTGAAGGTTGCCATGTCCAACAACATTAAAGATTCACTTATCTGTGGCTTTAATGGGATAAGGTGGGATATTAACATAGTTGAGAAGATATTCATGGGATGGTGTGAGATGGAGTATAGCACCACTGTCATATAATTCAACAGTGGTGGAGAATAGAGAAACTGGGTGTGTAATAGATTAAGTGGTAGGTGGACAGGTGGCAGCTGCAAGCCATACAGCATCTGGCTCATTATTGCTAGCTGCCATATTTGTGTGGTGGTTATTCTTCAGCTTTAAAGAAGTATTCTTCTTACCATACAGTTTCCATCCTTTTGGAGCCTTTCCTTCACAGTCCCCTCCTTCCTCCTAGCACTGACTCTTCTTATGTCCCTTCTAGCTGCAATTATAACACATAGGAGTAGGGGTCTTTCTTTTTTCTGTACCATCTGTTATGAGTGCAATATCATTGTTTTCTTTTGACTTTGACTTGCTTCCATCTTGCATGACAAAGTAATCATACTGGTCAACAATGAGACTCATTAGTGCAGTAGGTAATAGTGTGGTCCCATTAAGCTTAATAGTCAAGGAGATGGATGATAAGGTGGGATTGTATGACTGAGAAAGTAAGGTGAAGATAATGTTGAACAAATCTTTGTCAGATACAGAATGGCCCATGGACACAAGTTCTTTACACATAACCATCATCTTCTTGAGGTGTGCACATGTGTTATCACCATCTTTTAGTTTCAGTTCACCAAGCTGACATCTCAGTTCAATGCTGACAATTAATGAGCATTTCTCAAACAGATTCTTTAGTATCTCATAGTACTCTGCTGCAGTCATTTTCCCAAGTAAATGAATAAAAAGTGAATTGGAGATAATGTTAGCAATTTGTTGCTTAATGATAGCATTCTTTTTGGCCCATTTAATAAGTGCTTTTTTATACTTCTTTACTTTGGCTTTCTCATCAGCTATACTTGACATCCACCCTTTCAACTTGCCCATTGCAGGGTTAGTAGATTATAATGCCATTCCATGAAGATAACCAATTAAACTTCTCATCAACAATGATACCTCAAGACAACTCTTTCAAATGGGCCAATTTTTCCCAGTAGCATCAAGCTTTGGAATTTTTGTAAAGTTATCACCAAGTTTGATTGAATGTGACATATTGGTAGCTGTGCAAGATTATCTATTGCAGATTAGGAGTTTCTTTTTTCAATCAAGTTAATGGCTAGAGCTTATAACCTGTTGGTAACTTAGTCACAGAGTAGTGCACTATAATATTAGTTCTACCTGTTGGTAACTACAGGTAGTATAAGCAACATGGAAAAGAAATAAAGAATAGTGTCTTACCTTAGTCATGGAGTAGTGCACTAAGGTGTAAAATAGAGATGAACAGTGAAACTATACAACATAGTTACATAATCAGGTATCATAGTAACGAAAGTCCAACACGTGGTACACCTGCTTACCCTGTACCCATGGTCCAGGGAATTGTGATCGATCAAGAGACTTATCAGATTGAAGGACACGTCACACTACCATCGAGAAGGATGGCCCTGAGACTCAAGTGGCGAGGGGGAATGCCATGACCAGGGACGGACGACACCTGTTAGGACGTCAGGCGTCCAGGTTCGAGCGTCCTAGTGCCAATACGAATAAGATTTACGGGATAATGTTTCGGCTGCTCGTCGAGGGTTTCCCGGCGGAACTTGCGGTTGGAAATTCACCTCTCTTTGGACGTCGTCATTGTCGCTAATCGGGTGGGAAAGCAGGCACGTCGGAGGCGGTGAGTCGCCTGTGCTCCGCGTTGTCGATCGTCTTGTAGGGTGGTGAGGTGAAGGCAAGGGTCAGGAGACGGTAGCCTTGTTTACTTCCTTCCTAATGTGTGCGAAATACGTCCGTGTCGCTGATAGCCGATGAGCCAAAGGAACTTGTCGCATTGTTGCCCCGATCGGGTGACCGAGGCTGCCACGTCGATCAATCAGTAGCGCTTGATGGCCCTAAGTGACGTTTGGAACCGAACGTGCGGTCCATCCTGATGGCGAACTCGTTGTCGGTGCTTTTTGTTTTCGCGGAGCAAATGTCGCCAGGAGAACCCGGACAGTGAGACCGTACGTGATATGGCGAGCATCGTTCATCCGACCCTTGACGCGAACCTAAACGACACGACTCGCCAGAGCCAGTACCGATATCTGTCCCCACGTGAACGCACCGTAAACGCTATCGCTGCTGCGCGCGTACACGTCAAGTCGACGCCTGTCAAAGGTCTTGTGGCCTAATGACGTGGGGTGAGATTGGCAATGTCATCTGCAGGCAATGACAAAAAAAGTTTTACAAATCCCAAAATTCATACATGCGAAAATAATCAAATACACTACATTCAGGCGCTCGTCCGAACCATCTCCATCAGTTTCTCTGCGCCCATCCCGGGAAACCGGGGGACAACACGGCATTTGAGCTCGACAGGGTGCCTGGCGACGAAGTGGTCATTCAAGTTCCAAAACGTCGCGAACATGTACCCACGATACCAGTCCCGTCGACCATTTCGGGTTTGGTTCCATTTCGACCCCGTTTTCGTCCACCGGTTTCAACAGTTTGAAAACGGCAAGCAGATGCACGAGTGCAATCCATACCGAAGCATCCGCAAAGTGCCTACCGACACTGAGTCGGATATGAGTTGCGCAGCTACGGTCATACGAAACAAATCTCTTGCCAAACTCTCCGTCCAAAACCAAAGGCCAACGCGACGGGATCGTCGTTGAGCTGACCATTCCGGTCCAGGAACCTCTCAGGTACAAATTCAGTGGGATTAGGGTATTTGCTCTCATCTCGCGACATTGCCCTTGAATACACGTGAGCAATTACGCACGTTCATGGTCTGCGGACACACCACAAGTTAGCCAAGACCACGCAACCTAGATCCCCGTCAGGGTATGCAAGTCTAAAGAGAAAAACCCCTTTACCTTCAGGAATGTGATACCCTTCGTAAACGTCACTCTTATTTGTGTAATGGGGCAGGCCTTTCGACACCGTCAGTCGTGATCAGCACGCCGTCACACGTCTACTTACCTAACGGGAACACAGGGTGCCATCTCAACGTCTCGCGCAGGACCGCGTCGACGTAAGGAAGGGACAGCCTGTCTTCGAAATCCGGTAGTCTGTTCGTCCCGACAACGGCATCGATTTCATTCTGAGCGCGCTCCTGGACTTCCGGATAGTGCATCATCGCCAGGACGAAAACGGACAAGGTGGACGCTGTCTGATTAGACGTGAGATCTCCCTTGATGGAGCGACGGGACGCATACCGTTTCAACGCCGGCTACTCAGCTTCTGCGTCAGATGATTGACCAAACAAAGATAGACCTACGACTGACCGATAAATGCCGTCGCAGAAGAGGACTTGAGCGCACGCTCAAAACCTTCGGAATCGGATCGCGGGAAGCGCCGAAGGGACTCGGATACCATGCATTTCCCGGAAACACACGAAATCTGGCGTGAGGAGTGAACGGCGTTAGGCGATCGATCGAGAAACGGAAACGAACGAATACTTCACCACTCGCTCAGAAGCATACCGGAATGGCACATCCATCATTTCATGCAGATTACTTTTAGCTTGTATAGCCATGCGTTTCAACGTAGCACCGGGGAACCAGACGGGAAGCTTGAGCACTGAGAATCATTCTCAGCAGGAGGCTAGCGCGAGCCAAGGAAATCGAAGCTCACGGAAGGGGAAGGCCTCTAGGATTGCGGAAGTCGAAGGCCCAGCTATTTTCACAAACACCTCGATTGCCCTTTCTGCTGCCAGTACAAGAGGATCGTCATGCGGACTAGTTTCATAATCGTACACAGCTGACATGATCACTGCAGAAGCATAGCTATGTGCCATCGACGGTCCTCAGTATCTCGCGTGGGATGATGCGTTGGTATCAGGGAAGCTTACAGTTCGATTTGCCGCTGATAACGATCAGGCAAATTGTATATGCCTATTAATAACTGGCGGGCTTTTCGCAGCTGCGTCGGGAGATAATCCCGCGCAGCCTCAGCACGGAACGATTGATGGAACAATCTCCGATGGAGTCGCCATTTCTCCCCATACTGGAGTAGTGCACTGTTGAACTCGCTGCCGACCCTAAGCGAGCAGGTGGGTGAGAGAATCGAAAGTCTGGAGCGGTAGACATACTCTTCGTGGACCCTGACTGGCGGTCGATCCGAGTAGATGGTCGACCGTTGTTCGAGTAGTGCTTTTGCGACGTCAATCGTCTGGATGACGAGAATCCGTCGTCCGCAGAGAGTGCTATACACCAAATCACCTAGACACAAGACGGACATGACTAGGGTGGTTCCTAGCACAAGCGTGGCACGGACCATATGACGATGCCCATTGAGTGAAGGTAAGCCAGGGCTCGGAAGCGTTTATCTCGAGCAGACAACCCAAGAACGGCAAGCCCCTCGGGCCAGGGGGAAGGTTAAAGGAACGACGTGACTTGTGCCTTGCATAACCAGCCAAAAGGACGACCGCCGAGACAGAAACAGTCAGGACAAGTGTCAAAGGAGGGGTCATGGACATGCTCATCGGCTGTTGGGTGAATCATGGAGGGACTGGTCTTATACGTTTTGTCCTGCAACGGCATTTCAATAACTTGCAGATCCATACATGGGATAGTCAGGTGTTCGTTTCATGAATACGGGAGGGGCACGGACGCCCTGTCCAGAGATACGTTACTTTGGCTATATGGGGTATGTTGTCCCCGGACGGACGAGAGAGTCCATCGAGATACCAAGCGTGCCTTCCTTCTACAACGATCGTGGATGATGGTCACACACGTAGTTGCTGCTGTCATCTTCCGCGTGGGTTCTGTCGTGATCTAGTGGCGTGCGGCGCGGAGGAATTTATTGTCCCGGTCCGACCATCACGAGAGCAGGAACAAGACCGAAAGGGAGACGAGATGCTGTATCTATGGGAGGCGGTGGCACGCTGAATTCATGTCAGCCCGAGGAGACATCCAAGGTGACCGAACCAATATATTCATATCGCGTCGTGATAGGTATTCTGGGAGTGAGTCCTGTAAGACAGCTGGTCAGGGTGGGAAACGACCACCTCGCCGTACGAGGTATCGTCGTTGGGGGTAGGAGATTGGCCTGCTGTACTTGAGGGCTTTTGCATCGTAGCAGCGTGTTCTTTCGCGAGAGACAAGTATACCAGCAAAGATTACAAGGTGACTGTCATGGAAAGTGACTGCCTCACTGTACGGGGCCGTATGGTCGATACTTGAGAATGCGTTTGCGTCGTGTCAGATTATTACGTTATCCACTTGAGGACTCGTGACTCTACGCTCCCGCTACGTTTTCCTTGCTACCGTTTGCACATTAGTGTATTCCCCCATGTCTGGTTCCCCGCTGGAGGACGCCCGCAGAGCTCCTGAGCACAGATCTAGTCTTGCGCGTGTGGTGTCGGCCCCGCTTCCTCTTCTCGACAGGTCTGCCGCGCCATCATCTACCGTGAACGATGTAGATACCGCGCGCGCCGGCGAGGACTCTCCGATTGCTCTCGGCAAGGACGGGGTGCAGCCTCTCGATTTGATGGTCAGTCTCAAGCGTGCGGAGCCATCGATCGTGAAGACTAGAACGGGGAGTGTGTTAACAAGGGGCTTCATCCTAAAAACGGACTATTATCCTTCTGGTTAGTGGTCGCCACCAGGACTTTTGGTCCATACGCGTTTATGGCTTTCTCCAGGACGTGCGCTGGATCTTGATCTCAATGTCCACGGTGCACCGAACTTTCGGGCGCCTCGCCAGGGCAATCTCAATGTGTTCGGTGTTGCTCAACCCCGGACTCAGGGTCTCCGCGCGATACTATCTGCGCTCAGATGCCGTCCTGGAACACGTGATCCCTCTCACGTTGTCTGGTTCTCCACGCGAGAGGAGCCGATTGGTGAGACTTTGTGACTTTCGCCAAGGTGTTTCGTTGCATGACCATCCCTGACCGAGTTGCCGTTGTGTCTATCGATCAGTTTACATATCGGGGCGTCCATTTGTTCTGCGGGATGCGTCTGACCCGCGCGAGACGCTCTCTCTGTCTGACCGGGCAGAAAATCTTGAGGCCATCGAAGATCGGCTGAAGCATGACATCCTGCAAGAAGCCAGCAAGTAGGAGGCGTCGATTCGGGCTGAGGTTGTTTCCGTTCTGATTCCCCATCTGGATAGATACGGTGGGCTTATTCTGACACACAACGAACTCGGTGCGTTTACAGACCATCTGAGATGAAACGCGATGACTGATGTGCCGCCGCCACACGGAAAGCCGCCGAGAGTGGCGAAGGCGCGATATTGCCGACCTGGACTCACGTTGACAACGTAAACGTGAGGACATCATGCGAACTCTGGGAGAATATGCGCTTGGATGGGTGGAACGTCGAGGTTAGCCTCTCCTCCTCTATGATTATGTCATACTGACCGTCCCCAGTATCACCGGCATGTCTTTTCTTCTCTTGCGAACAACGTCATGTGATGTATTGAACCCACCCAGCATTCCCATCTCTCCGGATCGCCCGATCGAGGTAGTCTCCCTTCCTGTGTCTCACCCCGGCTCGGTACATCTCATCTACCCTCTCAGGACAATTATCTGGATGCCTATCTGCGTGTCATCAAAGATGCCGACCCCATCCGGAGCGCCCTTGTCTTCAGCTGTGGCATGGGCGCGGTACGCACCACATTTGCGATGGTTGCCGCCTTGATTGTTCGCCGCAGAATGCTCCTTGCCCGGGGTCTAAACGATCCCTATGCTACCAAGTCATTTTTCGTGTTTCCCTCTGGCACTGCCAAGCAAGGGACTGCTTCACCAGCTATCAGCACCGTGAGGCGTCTCATCCGTCGCTAGTTGCCGAGCTCATCGGCCGATATCCTACAGCCGAGGAGTCAGGTAGTATGGTCCGTTGAGGGCTCTTTGACAGCTTTAACCGATCCCTGATCTAGCCTGCAACGGATATGAAGCTTGCCCAGGCATTGGAAAATGCCAGTGCCCAACAGGATTCAAACAGGTCCCTGCTTAGGTTGACTTATGTTTTGCAGCAACGTGTGTGCCATGTCGCCACCGACTGGTTGAGTGCCCGATTCGACTGAATAACCTATCCTAGACTTGCATTCACAGTCAGCCATCGCGCTACTAATGTCGCAACCCGTCCTGTTGGAGAATTTGCGTAAGGCACATCAGGGAAATTACGGTGTCATCCTCAGTCTCCTCGGCTGCCTGGACCATGGTCTGCAGGCCAAAAAGGTAGTCGACCGTGTCATTGACACTTGTACGTTCTTTGTTCTTGTCATTTTTCGGTCTCAGTACAGGGGTCAGTGGAGCTGTACTGATTAGAATTTGTTGATGGCAGGCGATCATGTAACGAACCTGCGGGAAGATATCCTGGTCCATCGGGTCCGTTATTCACTCACCACGCCTGATGACGACGGTGCCAAGAGGGAAGATATGCTCGTCAAGGCTGGAAGGTCTCTCGAAAAATAGTATGTACCATGCTGAGCAAGGCTGACTTGATGGGAGTCTGAGGCTTGCTATTCCAGTTTTTTCATGATCGCTTTCGCAAGCTACGTTGACTTTGTCCCTGACTTTAACCAAACGTTCTCAAATTGGCTCAAGGTTTGCCATGAATGTATCCTTTTGTCTCGCTACTGCTCACCCCCTGAAATGTGTTTAGGCGAGGACAGAGATCTGGAAGTAAGTCCGTTTAGCACACCGTCGCTGCACTAAATTTTACGATTTTTTTTCTTGCTTAGTCAGGTTATGTTTCTTAGAAAATCGCGGGGATCTCGATTGAACGTGTTTACCCCTATACACGATCTTTCGCTTCTGTCTCGATCAGGGGCGGAGGACAAATCACGTGTGGCTGGGCAGAAGAATAATGTCGAGATTGCCGGTGGCCAATTACTTGGAGATGAGTACAGCGACCACGTTGTAAAGGTCAGTTCCGTGCCACTGTGAGAGAGACGGGCCATGAACCCTCTTTGCATTTAGAATCGCAGTGGCATCATTCTGAGGGAAAGGCGAGTTTGCTTTGTCTCTGTTGATAAGTTTGATCCTGCTGAGAGATGATGCCAGCACCCTTCTGAAGTCCGATCAATGGCTGTCGGAGTCACAGCATGTCTCGCAATCCGTTCGCGGTGTCATCAACTTTAGAAACATTCCTGGAACGAACATCTACGCATGTGGACAACCAACTGAGTCGGCGGTCGATAAGGTAGTCCGTTTGGTCAAGGAACATCTCCCCAATGCCAACAAGGTGGTGTGGGTGACCCTCCGCGAAGAGCCTATTGTATATGTCAACGGTGCTCCCTACTGTCTGAGGCGAGAGCGATTCTCTTTAAGGAACATGAAAGGTTATCATAGTTTGTCTCCACATACGCAATACTCTTACTTCGTACAACCCAGACTATGGAGGGATCTCTGCCTCACGCTTAGAAGTACTCGAAGAACGTCTCAAGGAAGATGTACTTGCGGAATTAGACGCATTTGACGGAAGGTATGAAATTCTTCTGTATCTCGGTCGATACTCCTAATGTCCGCACCGCTCGAAGACTTCTATTACACACGGAGACGTCGGACGGTTCCGTCATTCCAATCTGGGAAGAAGTCCAATCTGAGGATGTCGCTGTCCTCAAGGACATCATGGCATCACGGCAGTCGGGTTGTGGTATTGAAGTGCAGTATACTCGTATCCCAATCACCGCGGAACGCCCGCCGGACATGTCCGACATCAGCGAACTCATGGAGCTGGTGGTCCGTACCGACTTTATGAATACCGCAATTGTCGTCAACTGTCAACTAGGGCGGGGAAGGAGCACGCTAACTTCGGTAAGGACTGCCTTGGATGGATGGGCTCCCAATTGATCCAACCCAGGTCCTCGTCCTTTTAATCCAACAATGGTTGAAAGACAGCAGACTGCTCGTTCAAGCATCCCCTCAACTACTCACCCGGACACGTTCCCTCTCAGCGTCCGTTTCACGTCCGGAGGACGATCCTGTGAATTTGCGACAGTCATACCAAGTTGTGGACAGTATGTTCTTCATGTTTCATTCTATCCTTATGTGCAACTGAGGTCCCATTTGAGACTTCCTTCGCATTGTCCGTCAAGGGCCAGCGGTGAAGATTGCCGTCGACGAGGCCATCGATCGCTGTGCGGCAGTTTTGAATCTGCGTGATTCTATTGAGGAGGAACGTGTGAAGGCAGAGCGAGCCACTGACGAGAAGCAGAGACGTGTCCATACATCTAAAGGTTGGCATGAAGTCTACAGCATTATATAGACTGACAGCTCTTTAGGGCTACAATATCTTCGGCGATACTTTGAGCTCGTTGTTTTCCAGGCTTATTTGCAATCAACAGAGGCTGATACCCTGCAGTCAGTTGAGACCTTTCAGAAGTTCATTGAGAATAGGCCAGGTATAAATGCGGCTTGTCGTTGATCACATCGTGTGCTTATGAGCTACGGACAGTCATCAAGACATTTCAAAAAGAACTCGTTGCTGGCGGTCTGAATGCGCTCATTCCGTTGGAGCGGATAGATAGTGTTGCCCTCCCTGACGAAGTTAAACAGGTCGTGGTTAATCGATCTGGGAGCATCTTATCGGCCTCCACAATTTTGAAGAGCGATTTCTTTTCGAACCTGCAGAAGATGACCCTCCCTGAGTATGTTTATCATCGTGGTAGTGCACATGACACTCACCACGTTTCACGAGGCAGGCGGATCGACGGATCACCCAACTTTCGTCGTGTACCTTTAACCCTTGTTTCAGGCTTGTCTAGAAAAACCATCTCAGAAGCTTCTGTTGCCAATCTAGCATACGTCGATGATGAGAAGATGGTTTGCGGAAGGTATGACTTCGTCTCTCCACATTCTCTGTCGCGTATTCTCGTTTACCCGACGAACCCAGCGGAATGCCTACTGTGCAAGGGTGTGTCGTGATCATTAGTCAGCCGAATCCTAGATCATATTCGGACAGGTTACGGAGAGCGCTCACTCGGGTAGATGCCGGTCCACAGGGTATTAATATGGTATTTTGGACTTCCTTGAGAGAGGTCTGGTTAAATTTCAACGGCTGGAAATACACTTGTATGCTAACTTGATCAGGAACCGGTCGTTTACATCGCTGGCCGACCCCATGTTCTACGGCTGGTGGACAAGCCCCTAGAGAACGTCGAGTATGGCTATCTCTTACAGGTCGAGATGGAAGTTAATTCATAATTCACGTATTTAGAGCCACGGGAGTCACCACTACGATGGTGGAGACCATGGAGCAACGTTTCAAAAAGGATGTCCTTCGGGAGCTTCGTCAAAGCGGCGGCCGTATTTTGCTTCACGACGAAGTAGAAGAACGTCCAGGTGTATTCACGATCATTCCCATTTGGGAAACAATTTCGGAGGGAGATATAATGACACCACGGGACGTATTTGACCTCGTGGCGAAGGAAGGCTACAAGGTCCTCCTATTCGACATGTTTGATACACCCAGCTGACCACTATTGATCGATCCTAGATCGATTATGACCGTGTGGCGATTGTGGGGGTCCCATACCGCGTTTACCCACTGACTAATACTGACATCTAGACTGACGAACAAGCACCGCTCCCTGATGCACTTTTTCAGCTTTTGAATCGTGTTCGACTTGGATACTCTCGGGCGGGTGATTTCATCTTCAACTGTCAGATGGGCAGAGGTCGCACCACTACTGGCATGGTGACTGCGTGCTTAATTTCAACCGTCATGAACTGGGTGGGGGAAGAGAGTATCGCTGAGGACATGAGTAACTTAAACTATGATTCGATTGATGGCCCGTCCGAGGAGGAAGCTTACTTGCAAGGTATATGCACTTGTCTTTGTAGCTGAACTGATGGTTAACCTCACCCACAGGGGAGTACAAGACGATCCTGCAACTTGTTGGCGTGCTTTCTTATGGCAAAATTGCAAAGCGCCTGACCGACCGTGCAATCGACCTGATGCAAGATGTGCAGAACCTCAGAAAAGCAATTTATGAGTGAGAAACTCGTTCCACTTGTGCCACTTTCTGTGAACTGAATGGCGATCTATGACACAGCTATAAGCTCAAGGTGGAAACGTGCGAGAAAGGAAGCGCCAAGGAAGGGAGGCTGATGAACATTGCCGTGAATTACCTGTGAGAAATGCATGCTAGTTTCACATACGACCATCTGCTCACAGAATCGTATAGATACCGCTATGGGACCCTCATAGTCTTTTGCAACTACCTAATCGAAATGCGGGGTTCGAGCAGTAAAGGAGAGGAGCAACCGTTCCCTGCTTGGCTCCGGGAACACCGGGAGATTGCTAGATTGTTGGGAAGGAGGTCGCTAGACTGAGGATGGGGACGGATCGACCATGCGACGTCGGTACTACATGTGTAAGTTGATGATCTACTGCGAGAACTCGTACTTGACAAGTTCAGTCAAGAACCACTGGACCATTGACTGGTCGGGCTGTGACTGGATGTTATTAATGTTATGTAGAATTCATTTTGCCGGATAAATTGGATTGTACATACATTTTAGCCTCCTGAATTAGTTCTGAAACTTTGAGATTAAAAGGGCATTATCCTAATCATAGCGTAGATGATCTTTTTTTTTCATCTCGCTGAGCATAAGATGATGTCACATCCATCTTATAGTGAGTTCAAGAATGATACAGGCTGCATGAATGCTAACAAACTGATTTACTCAGTCACACATTATACTAATGACAGACCAAGGTGGTTGCTCTTGATCACATAGATCTTATACTGTACAACTAAATAAAATGGTTGCAAGACAAGCAGCAAGTAAATGTCGAGTATCTAAATGGTAGTAAGGGTGGCAAGTATGTTTCAATAACATATGCCTTGAGAGGGTGAATGAAAATAAAACAGGCAGAGATAAGAAATGGCCAAATAATGGCACATGGTGGATAACGGACAAGGTAGATCTACATGTGTGATTGTCCATATTCCAACACTTCCCCTTAATCTGTGCATAATCCAAGTTCAGAAGCAAAATGCTTGACCTTCAGGGAGGAAAGTGTCTCAGTAAGGGAGTCAGCAAGCATGTTACCAGTAAGGCAAAAAAACAAGGCAGATTTTTCCATTGCCAACAACTCACCAAATGAAGCAAGACATGTCAGTGTGCTTGGTGTGCACATGATATTGGTAATCTTTTGCCAAAGCAGTGACTGATTGATTGTTGGAGAAGAGATACCTTTCCAACCTTTCCAAAGCCACTGGTAAATGTTCATCTTTTATTATTTTCACTAACATACAACATGCTATTTATCTAATGAAATGGGAAAGATATTAGACATAAACATACTTCAGAAGCCTTTGAGAACTGAAGAAAAAGAGGTTAAATAGAACATAGCTTTATCTTATGGCCTCAATCACGTTACTGTGAGTAGAATCCATTCCAGATATCTTTTCAAGCTTCCCAAAGCCACTGATGAACATCTATCTCTTATTATCCCCACTAATATTCAATATACTTGAAATGTGTTCTTTATATTGGCTAATCTGAACTAGAATACTCCTTAGTGTGCATAACAACAACTAGTAAAGTCTTTGAACTAGAGGCTTAGAGAACTAGGCAAGATAATGAGAAGAAACTTGGACTTAGAAAAGCAACAAAGGCTCAAGTGTGCAAGATTGGGAAAACCCAGGCTGGCACTCTTTCCTTTATATATTACTACAGAGTGTGCACCAACCATGTAAATGAGCTGGCCCTAAAGTATTGTACAGTAAGCAGACCAATGGCAGAAAGGGAGCAGGAATCTAGAAATACACATGATAAATATGAGATATGATCTTATAGCCTAGACCAGTCTAGACTTGTGAAATGTAAAGATATGAAAATGTAAAAAGATGAAAAGGTAAAATGTGAAGAGGTAAAAGGGTCACATGATGTGACAATGTGAAGAGTGAACATAGTATTGGAAATGATAAAAATATAAAGAGTGAAAAATGTGCATTATAGCAATACTATGCATTTAATTGAAGCTAAAAGGCTATAAATGCTGTTCAAATCAATTATTTACTTTTTAATCTCAAGAACTACTCCAATCATCAATCTTGCAAGCCATTCCCACTTCTCCCCATGTCATATAACCCCATTTCATCAAAAAATCATATTCAAACTTTACTATTTCTTTTACAAGTTTATTATTAAGGTCTTGACCTATCTTTTTCCATATCCACTTTCTACTAACTGATCCAGTGTGATTAGTTTTGATCTTACATGACCAAATAACCACTCTAGCTCAATGCTAATGGCCTCTAGCAAAGTCTAATCTTGCCTATTTGTAATACTTGAAAAAAAAAGATTGTTTCTGCTTGACTATAGTTTTTATTTCTGCTTGTTTGAGATGGTAGCATATGATCTGAGATAAAATGAAATGGTTCTTGAGATTAGAGGGTGAATGGTTGACTTGAATAGCATTTATAGCCTTCCAGCTTCAATTATATGCATAGTACAGTAACTTCAAAAAGCATTTCAATATCTAACCTAAATTCAGATTATGAAGTGCTCTGCAACCACCTGTGGGAATTTCATTTTGCTTTGGTGAGACCAAATATAGTACTTACTCTTGGCTACCATTTGGCTCTTAGGTCATGTGATTTGGCCCAGTGTCTGTGGAGATATGACCATTTGAAAACAAAGACTCCATTGAAATACTTTATGTACTTTTTATCTAAATACTATAATTATGATAAGAATATGATATATTTGATGTTGTTTGGTAATGCAAACAAAGATATACATGTAAACAATGTGTCTGAGCTTTAAAATGTTCTCATGCTCCTTGATTTCATAGTTTAACCACCATATAATTTCTTTTTGCTGATTAAAAAGCCAATACTCTCACTTAGCTTAATGCTGGTCAATCTGCATGCTTTATTGCCACTGGTCTTCATGTTGACCTCTCTACTATATTCAGGCTTTGCTTCCAAGAGTGTCCAGATTTGGAAAAATCATTTGATGATTATCTATCCAAGCTTTCTTTCACCAATATTTACCATGCTAATCATTTTATTTTCTCCTGTTGGGCAGATAATGCTGTTCAGGTCACCAAAGCATTATCCAACATCATTAATCAACCTCTTCATCCTAATATAGTCTGCCAACACTTGAAAAAAAATAGCATAAAGACTATTTTCAAGCAAAAATAATCTTTTCTTTCAGTTAGATATTGCAAAGCTTATTTGGATTTTGCCTATGCATATAAGTGTTATGAAGTAACACTACAGCACCAGAACTGGTCATGTGATATCATGTGATTGTGCACAAGGAACCCCTTTTTCAGCTTAACTCTAGTCTGTGGTTCTAATTTTTTAAGAGTATTTATTATCCTTTTTCCCAGCAGTGGTCATGTGACTATTAGTTACCTGACATGGATTTCCCCAGGATCTTCCCTGGATTTGCCATCATTCCTTATCTCCATGAATCTATCTTAGATTGGATCTGAATCTGGATCTGATCTCTAGATGGGATCTCATCTGTGGTAAAGATTGCCATCCTCATGTTGTAGGCACCTCTGACCCTGCACTTCCATTCCTATGATTCTCTTCCATTCTCCTATATTCACATGGCCTCCTGCCATACTCCTTAATCTCTGCTTTATATATTTCTCTTATATATTTATACCCAGGGTTTGAGGCATTTCCTGATTAGTAGCTCATGTATTAGTCAGCAGTAGTCCTTAGACAATATATAAGGGTGAGAGTATAGAGAACTGACTTCTTAGTCTTTGTTACTTAGGTCTTGGGCTTTTATAGGTAATTTTTGGGGGTTATTTTTTTAAGATATAGCTGAAGCTTGTCCCTTTACAGTTATGAATGGCTCATTCTTTCCTTTTATTATGCCTAGTTAGAGCCACTAGCCCAAAAGCTTGTCTTAGTAGAAAAAGCACCTCAAGATGGGGTTAGAGTTAGGATAGGTTATGTTATTTAGTAGTACCAGAAGCCCTTATGTAAAGAGTGCATGTCAATAAGGATTGGATCATAGAGAACTGGAAGAAGATAATATGGTCTAATGAGACTAAGATTAATCACCTGAAGTCAGATAGAAAGGTGTGAGTGTAGAAAAAGCCAGGAGAAGGCCTTAGTAATAAATTAATGAAAGAAACTACAAAGCATGGAGAAAGTTCTTTGATAATATAAGGGTGTATGACTTGACAAGGGATTGAATATGCCACCAGAATTGATGGTAGAATGGATGGAGATCTCTACCTTCAAATTTTGAAGGAAAAACTCCTGCAAACCATAAAGTATTATAATCTCAATTCTTCTGATGTTATTTTTCAGCAGAATAATGACTTCAATCAAGGAGTGGCTGGAGGGGCAGGATTTTAGGACCATGATATGGCCTGCACAGTCTCCAGATCTCAACCCCATTGAACATCTCTGATGGTAACTCAAAAAAAGGCTTGTTCAGTATAAAAACCCCTTTAAGGGAATAGAGAAGCTTTGAAATAGAATTGAGATAGAGTGGGAGAAGATATCAGTGGAGTAGTGTCAGGCATTGATTGAAAGCATGCCTAGGAGGGTCAAAGCAGTCCTTAAAGCAAAGGATGGCTATAGCAAGTACTAATTATATTCTAATAATCAAAAGTATATAAAGCATTCTAATAAAGTCTCTGTTTTCAAATGGTCATATCTCCACAGACACTGGGCCAAATCACATGACCTAAGAGCCAAATGGTAGCCAAGAGTAAGTACTATATTTGGTCTTATCAAAGCAAAATGAAATTCCTACAGGTGTTTGCAGGGTACTTCATGCTCTGGATTTAGGTTAAATATTGGAATGTTTTTTGAAATCACTGTATATTAGATATTAGTGGGGATAATAAGAGATAGATGTCCACCAGTGGCTTTGTATTACAAAGTGACACTCCAGTACTCCAAGTACTCATGTAACATCATGTAATTATACACAAGAAATCTCTTTTATGGCATAACTCTAGTTTATGGTTTTTCTATTTTTATTTATATTTTCTCTTTCTCACAGGAATCACATGATCTGGATCTAGATCTCAGATATATCTGTGGCAGATCTATAGATTGAATTTCATTTGTAATAGAGATTCCTATCCTTATGAATGTCTTACCTGAAGTATAACTAATGCATTCTTTTCCTAAAAAAAAACTAAAAAGAAAAGAGAGAAAGGGCTGAACTAACCCTAACCCTAGGCTAGGATCTAGACTCTACTGAATAAGCTTCTTGAGCAAGAGAAACCCTAAGACCTGGCAAGGATAGAATAAGCCTATACTTGAGAAAGTACTTGTTATGATATCAGATGTTATATAACTCATCCTAACCTCAAATGATATAGCCTTGAGAGAATGCATTGGCTTCATTGTTAGATTCAGATTGAATGGATAGAAAGAGAAATAAATACTTAGGATAGCAAGGCCTAAGGAGCCATTATTAGTTACCAGAGGAATGACCTATATTGCAAGGCACAAACCTAGAAAATATGATATATAAGATAATAAAGTAATTAAGGCTGGAAAGCCTTAACACAGAACTCACTAGCTACTTATACTACTTCAGGGTGTACACAGACCACCTAGTGAATCTAGCACAAATACTAAATAGGAAATAGGGCATAGAATAAGGGTTGAGAGTATGACTAACAGCCATGTGGTAAAGGAGTGTATTAAGGGAGAGGCTATATAGAATAAAAGGGAAGGGTTCAGAGTTAGTGGAGATTAAACCATATCCTTAGCCATAAGGTCAAGGAGATCTCATTTAAAGATCTGCCATGATCATATCTGATTCTCATCTGGATTAAAATTAGATTTATTGGAGATTTGATCAGAAAATACATCTGTTATCTGAGATGCTAGATTCAACCATAAGCTGTGCCCAAATTCAAGGGAAAACTCTGAAGAAATAACTTAACCATATTCTAGGGTTTATCCTTGTTTGGCAATAAATTCTTATGGTCATATGCTTGTCATGTGATGCTTCTGCTAGTAAACTGTTTGTTTGTAACAGTACTATAGAAGTAAAGGATATCTGAAAAGAATACTAAGATTTCAGAGAGAATTTTAAACCAGGACTCAAGTAACTAAGACTAGAGAACCAGTTCTTGTTCCTCTTGCCCTATATATATTCCAGAGACTGGCATATAGACCAGATAATCTATATGAACTAGTATGGGAATTTTAACTAGAAAGAAAATAGAGCATAAGTAAGGGGATAACTAACTATCTGCAATAAGCCATGAGATGATTGGAAATTGAAGAGAAGAAAAGGTGCAGAATCTATCATGCAGCAACAGTGAGGCTGAGAATCTCTGCCACAGATGAGATTTAGTCTTAAGATCTGCCATAAATAAATTTAAGATTAGATTCAGATCCAGATGAGATTAGATCTAGAACATTACCAAAAAAAATCCTGGAAAGATCCTGGTCACATGCTATTATGTGACTATCTGCAAGGAATACTCTAAAATAAAGAAGAAATCTTAAGCTAGCATTTTACATTAGAGGTTTCTTGTGCATGATCATATGAGATCACATGATTAGACTTGGTGCTAAAGTATCACTTCATAACATTACCTAGACCCTGCATTACATATGTGCACTTTTCTTCCATTCTTTCTTATCTGTGCCTGCCTTTTGCCAGTACTTTTTAATATCTGCTTTATACTTTTATTTCTATTTATCTATTTAGAGTTCAGGGTATCTTCCTACTAGGTAGTGCACATACTTAGTCAGCAGTCCCCTTGCCAATATATAAGGGGCAGAGGTAACTAGAACTGGTTCTCCAGTCTTAGCCACTTAAGCTCTAGTCTAGCTTTTTCAAGTGTACATCTGAAATTTGCTTTAAGCTTTAACTAGGGCTTTGTTTTTTTTCCAGTCATGATAGGCTTGTCCTTTCCCTCATATGCCTAGTTAGGGCCACTAGTACAAAAGCCCATAGAGAACACAGCAATAGAAGAAGACCACTTCAAGATGAGATTAAAATTAGAATAAATCTTTTCTTTTAGGTTATTCACAGCAGAGTGCATTAGTTGCACTTCACTTTGGAAAGCTTGGAAAGGTATTTGGAATGGATTCTACTCAAAGTAGAGTAATTGAGGCCAGTTGGACTAGAAATCTGATAAGTAGATTAACTAAATTCTGGAAAAAAAGCAATATAAGTAATTTACTCCATAGAAAGGGATTTTGTAATGGTAGTAGTGGAAATAAATTGATATTGTTGTTTGTTTGTACCATTCAAGTCATTATGTACACCAATTGACCAATAGATTGTGTTAGAACATCTCAAAATATGTCAATTTCACATATTTTTTCACTAATCTCCAAAATTAATTTAATGACATGTTAAATTAAACTGTCTGTATCTCCATGGATACATGTCCAAATTACATAATTCTTTTTTTGTTGTGTTGCCCTTGGCATGTTTTTTCCATGGTCTTCATATACATTGGCCCTATTTGTTCTTGTTGGGTAAGCTATTAAACAAACATTCAAAAATTGCAAAATATTGAATTAATTTTGGAAGTCACTGTATTACCTGTAGTTATCAACAGGTAGAGCTAATACTACAGTGCACTACTCTATAACTGAGTTATCAACAAGTGTTTCACTCCCATCCTTGATATAGCACTGGATTTGTCAAATATAACTTGTATATTATATTTGAAAAGGCAAGAAATAAATAGTAAGTTTTCTATAAGGGCAGATATATGAAAAATGTCATGGAGTATAGTTTTATTTACCTGACCATTTTCTAGGTGTAGGTCTAGACTTATTTGACTAATCCCCACTACTTGAATAGTGAAACCATTTTCAATAACAATAGATTATAAAGGTTTTAAAGAATGATAGATTTTAAACCAGTGCCATTATGAGCTCATGTATATAGATTGTTATGGATTAGCACTATCTAGCCAAGGGGCTATCCTTTATTCTTACTTTAAACTAAGCTTTTTCTTCTATTTAGTGTTTTCTTTGTTTTCTTTCTTTGTTTTATCTTATTATTGACATATAATAGTTTATATATATTATATGACATTGTTACAACACTAGTAAAACCACAGTCTTCCAGTTACATGATTGTGGGAGTAACACTCCATATAGAGTAACCCTAATCTATGATTAACTATTTTTTACAAGTATTTAAGTTAGTAATCATGTAAGTAGTTACATAATAGGGATCTTCCATAGATCTTATCTGTGGTAGAATCCTGATTGCTTCTATTCTTTCCATACTTCTCTTTTCTTCCATTCTTTCACATTCATATGACTTTCTATAGATAGTTAGTTCTATTTCTTATTTTACTCTATGCTTTATTTTCTCTTTAGTACAAGTTCCCATATAGATATATATAGTATAGCTGGTTCATGCACTTAGCCTGGCAATATATATAGGGTAATACCAGTAGTCAAATTTTCTCAAACTTGATCACTTGGAGTTTGTTCTTTTCTTAAGGTTTTTTCTGAAGCATGTGCAGATGTTTTTTTACTGCTGGAAACTTAAAATAGAAAGTGCACTTAGTGAAAAGAATAAACCCTAATCTTATCTTAGAGTAAAGATCTAGTGCTGGATAACTACTGGTAACTTCTTAAATAGGGGAAGTCTAGATTTGGTAGAGGAAAAAAATAAGACCAGACTTGTAAAAGCATATAAATTATCTAAAGAGACTATAAAAAGTATAATAATTCCAGATAGATCAGAAATACTAGATTAAAGCTCAAGTGATTAAGACTGGAAAGCCAGTTCTAGCACCTTTTATTCCTTATATACTGCAAGAAACTACTACTAACTAAATACATGCATTATCTAGTAGGAAAGTACCCTATATTCTATAGATAAGTAAAAATAAAAGCATAGGGTAAAGATTAAAAAGTGCTGGCAAAGGGCAGGTGCAAATAAGGGAGAATATAAGAGAAAACAGGGAATGGAAAGAAAGTATTAGAGTTAATAAACATTAAGATCATGCCTTAATTATAAGATCAAGGAAATCTATCTGGAATTTTTGCCATATAGATTAGATTCTAATCTAGATAAAAATCCAGATATTATCAGCATCTGAGATCCAGGTATTATCTGAGGTCTGCCATATCACATGACTTCTAATGTTACAAAGTAACAACTAGAACTACCAAGGCACTTCAAACTTTTATGCACTATACTACAATAATCATGTGATTATGAAAGTAGTAACCCTTCTTTGGTAACTCTAGTCTGTGATTTCTCCTTACTTAGAGATTATCCTTGCAGTGGTCACATGACAGGTTATCTGACAAGGATTATTCCAGGATCTTCCCTAATTATGCCCAGATCTCTATCTTTATGGATCTTCTTAGATCTGGATCTGGATCTGAGATATATTTGTGGCAGATCTATAAATTGAATCTTATCTGTGGCAGAGATCCCTATTCTCATGGTATAGTCCTGTTTGACCCTGCACTTCCATTTTATTTATATCTGTCATATCCCATAATTCTGACCCAATTCTGATCCAACTTGCATCTGGTCTTCATATCCAGTAAGCCACTCTAGTCCTTTGACTCCCCTCCATGCAACTCTGGCCCTCCATCATCACTCTACCCCACTTCAGCTACACTCATATACTTTCTGCCTTGCCATTAGTACAAGCTTCTCCAGCCCTCTGTTTCTGTTTCACTCTAATTCTAACCTTAGTTCTGTCTCTGTTCTCAGTACATATTACCTTAGTTTTCACTTTGTCTTCTCCAGACCACTCCACCATAACTCTGTACCTCATCCCACTTTCAATTACTATTACTATTACTGTTCCTGTTCCTGTTTCTTATTTCCTCTTGCCTTTTCCTGCCATTATTTAGTTTCAGTCTGACATTATTGGACATTGTCTACTTTGACATCTCCATTTATATTTAGGTTGAATTGGCACCTGCCTTCACTTCTGAAACAACTTCTTTTACATCTCCCTTTTTTCTTTAGATAATCTGCTCCTTCAAGGTATAAGTACAGTAGTTCTGTATCCTGTACCTTAGTTTGAATCTTGACAAAAACATCTCATCTTGACCTTGTCCTCACTTTCTGACTCTCTGGATCTGCCTAAGGATCTACTCTTGTTATAACTAGGCTTGATGCTCCTTATTCTGCCTGTTTCTTATGTTGAGTACTAAGATTACCCTTCTTTCCATGTCTGACTCCTTTGTAAATCAAGATATCATGAAGTGCAAGGATATATCACATAAGGTGAAGCCAAGTCCCATTTGACCAACAAAACCCTTCTCAATCTTTTCCAGAAACCTCTGAACTTCTTCAAAAGCCTATGAAGTTGTGCACTTCTCTTAGGTTCAAGCCACATCAAGGCACTTGAGCCTGACACCCACTTTCTAGCAACAAGGGTTTTATTTATATAGTAAAACAGATATAGTTTTAACAATATTCATTTATTCTCATGGCTTACTGCAGGTAGTTAGTCATTCCTTTAGTTATGCCCTATGCCCAGTTTTCCCTTTAGTAAGAGTTCCCATACTAGTCCATATAGATTACCTGGTTTATGCACTAGTCCCTGGAATATATAAGAGCAAGGGTGGCAAGCTGGGTTTTTCCAGTCTTGCTTACTTGAGTCCTGGTTTAGTCATTATATCTAAGATCTAGTATTTTTTCCAGATTACTGGCCTTTACCTTTAGTGGCTTTCCTAAGTAATTCAATAGCTTTATAGTAGCTAGCAAGTGCTTACCACATCTCCTTGTCTAGTTTCTGGCCACTAGTATAAAAGCCAAATAGTAGGATAGGAGGCACTTACCAAGGTTAGGGTTAGGAAGGCAGTTAATATCAAGAAGACATTTCATCTAATGGGAAATTCTGAACTCTAAATATAAAAGAAACCATAAAATAGGGTTATGTCAAATCAGAGATTTCTTGTGCATAATTATGTAAGGTTCTGTGACTACTTAAAGTGCTAAAGTATTACTTTATAACACTTTTTTCTTTATATGGTCTTACTATTGTAAACTTGACCAGCATGCTTTAGCTTTCCATTTATGGTAATATTTACATAAGCATAGAGTGTATACTTCATACCATTTTCTAGTTTATGTTCCTCAGTAGCTTGACATCTACTAAGGGTAAGCCCTATTTTTATAGGCATTTACTACTATACTAATCTATCTTAGTTCTTGTAGGTAGTACTTCTAATATCAGTAGCTTAACATCTACTAAGGTCCTCATAGGTTATTATAATTCCACTTAGCTTTGCACAACACCCTTTTTCAACACTTACATGTTTACTTTGGATTTTACAAGTCACTATCCATTTAGCCTAAGTCTAGAGTTAAAGTTAGTTTGCTTCTAGTTATTCAGTATTTCTTCCTTTTTTATTCTGTTACTGGCCTCTAAGATCTTTAGAAGTTATAATAGATATAAGCTATGCAGCTAATATAGTGGCAGGGCCAGTATCAAGTTTTTTTAAACTTGAGCACTTGTGCCACTAGCCTTCTTTGACTTCTTATGATTTGCTCTTTTAATCTTAACCATTTTCAAGTTCTTCATATTTTTGCTCTAGCCCTTTTTAGGGGTTAGTAATCTCTATGTCATGTCTTTGTCTCAAGTTCTTGCTGTCTTTAAGATCCATTATTAGAAGTCAAAGCTATAACATAGATATACCAGAGTCAATTACTCAATTCTTTTAAAACACTATGCTGCTTTTATATATTATAAAAAATCAAAGGAAGAAAGATAAGTCAATTATGCTCATTTAAGTGATTTGTGCTATTAACTTGCTTTTTTTTGTTATAATCTCTTTTTTTATTTAGCATTTTCTTTATCTTTTCCTTTCTCTTTATAGTAACTTCAAAAATTATTCCAATATTTAATTCAAATGCAAAATATGAAGTACCTTGTAATTACTTGTGGGAATTTTATTTCACTTTGATGAGAACAAATATAGTACTTACTCCTGGCTACAATGTGGCACTTAGATCATATGATTTGGATCAGTGGCTGTAGAGATATGGCCATTTAAAAACAGAGATTCCATTGGAATACTTTATATACTTTTGATTATTAAAACATAATTAGTACTTGATATAGCCTTTCTTTGACTTAAGAACTGCTCTGACTCTTCTAGGCATGCTTTCATTCAATTCTTGACACTTTTTCACTAGTATCCTTTTCTACTCCATTTTAATTCTATTTTAAAGCTTCTATTATAAAGTAACACTTCAGTACCAAGTTTAGTTACATAATCTCATGTGATTATGCACAAAAAACCCCTAATGTGAAACCCTAGCTTAAGATTTCTCCTTTACTTTAGAGTATTCCTTGTAGGTAGTCATGTAACAGCATATAATCTAGATTGTCTCAGAATCTTTCCTAAAGATGCCCTAGATTGTTATGTCTGATCCAGGTAGTGATAAACATAGCTCTTTGAAGATACATGAAGTGAATAAGTTCCAAGGCCTTTTATGGGATGGGAACTAAGGAGGACCAAGGCACATCTGCTCTTGCCAGACACAGGATCAGGTTGCCCAATGGAACACTAGAGCTGGGGGTAATTACAATGCTTGAACTTGATATCAAAATGAGAACAAAAAATCATACTGGTTACCAATAGAAAGTGGATAGGATTACTAGCACAACAGATACATGTGTACCAGGCCTAGCAAGAGACTATGAGAGAGTAATGGAAGGGAAAGGGAGAAGTACCATGAGAAGTGTAGATATGAAGCACTACTTCTTATACTATAGTAAAGGCCATTGTTGGTTTAAAAGAGAAAAAGGATTTACATAAGATTAGCAAGAAAAGGGGTATGCTGAATAAGTACAACAAATAAGAATCACAATCAATGACAAATAGGCTGATAAAGTACATTAGGAATATGAAATAATAAAGATAAAATATGCTTCATACAGTGGCTCAAAAAACTATTCCAATGTTTGCATGTTTTGCACTAAATGCAATGGCTATCAATAACTACTAATTATCACACTAGGCTATGAGTGTATAAAATGCAGTACTTGCTCTTGACTTTCTATTGATCCAATGATCAAAGCATTTGGTTATGTTTTGGTAACATGGCAACCATATCAAAATGACAACTCATTGGGACAGTTTTTTTACTTTGAATTCCCATTACATATATTGGACCCTGAAGTGCTGTAAGATGATTATATATCTTAGATAAGTAATATATTATGTTACTCTTATGTCACTAATTAGCCTGCAGCATATATAAACCCTACCATCACAAATATATTCCCTTATCTCCATTATAAAATATCTGTTATGGGTCCTAACTAAACCAAGAGGGAATAACCTTGGGGGGTGCCCATACTGAAGGAAACAAAGGAGTGGCAGCCTAGCAAGCACAAGAGAACAAGGAAACAAGAGAACAAGTGCTCTAGACTAAGAAACCAGTCTATGTCCTTGCCCTTCCTTATATATTGCTATCTACTGTGCATAAACCAGGCCATGAGAAGTACATAGGGTAGCTAGTGTACAGAGAACAAAGCTGAATAAGGAAATAGGGCAAAGGGAAACTAAATAGAAACCAATGGCAGATAAGAAGTAAAGAGTAAAAAGGAAGTAAGGCAGCAATAAGATATGATATCAAAAAGCTAGGCCATGATATTATAAAAGGCTATGCTACAATGAGGTAAAAGGCTAGACCAAGCTAGATCTGACATATGGTATGGTATCTAATAAAATAAGATAAAGAAAAGGGGCTGAAGCGATACTAAATAGGGAAGAGGACTTAGCTTAGGGTAAAAATGAAAAATAACCCTTAGCTAAGTAGTGCCAGTGCATAACAATATCTTTTTGCTGCTTAAAGAGATAATATCATTTTTCTTGCCTTTCTTGATCTTTTCTGTAGGAAAATTACATCTCAAACTGGTCTAGGGAATTTTACTATGGCTAGAGTACTTCAGGAAATCTAACCAGAGATGGAAAATCATCATGGTGGTTGTCCTTTAAAACTTTCTCCTATCAACAAGCATGCTATTGTTTAACAAATTCTTACTGGAAAGGCCAGTAATGCAGTTTAGGCCACTCATTTCATCAATTCTATTGTTAGCACTTCTGTCTGCCCACAAACAGTCAGAAATACCCTTAAGGAAGCTTCTCTAAAAGCTGTGGTAAAAAAGAAAAAACCATTTCTTTCTGCTATCCATAGAAAAAGCAGATTGGCCTTTGCTCTAAAGTACCAGCATTGAACTGTAGAGAACTAGAAGAGAGTTATTTGGTCAGATAAGACTAAAATCAATAGAATTGGATCAGATGGACAAGAATATGTGGAAAAAAAAGGAAAGGGGATAAGTTCTAAGGAGATTAAAGGTACAGTCAAGTTTGGAGGAGAATTACTCATGATATGGGGCTATATTGGATGGAATGGTGTGGGAGTTTTGAGTGAGGTTGAGGAAAGAATGGATGCTAAATAGTATGTAGCAATTTTAAAGAAAGGATTGTTGCAGAGCATGGAGAATTCTGAAATTCCTTCAGATGAAATCATCTTTTAGCAAGATAATAATTCCAAGCATATCTTTAAAAGAGCTCAAATCTGGTTTAAGAAGCAAGATATCAAGCTTCTGAATTGGCCTGCTTAATTTCCAGACCTTAATCTGTTATAAAGTGACACTTCAGCATCAGAACTGGTCACATGACATCATGTGACTATATACAAGAAACTCCAAATTCAGCTTAACCCTAGTCTGTAATTTCAATTCTTTAAAAGTATTTATTATCCTCTTTTCTAGCAGTGGTCATGTGACTGTTAGTCACCTAACATAGATCTCCCTGGAATCTTTCCTGAATTTGCCTAGTCCCTTATCTCCATAGATCATATCTTAGATTAAATCTGAATCTGGATCTGATCTCTAGATTTATCTGTGGCATTTCTTCAGATGGAATCTCATCTATGGCAGAGATCACCATTCTCATGGTGCAGGTACCTCTGACCCTGCACTTCTATTTCATAGAATCCTTCTCTTTCATTCTCTTTTATATTCATGCCTGCTCTTTGCTGGCATTTTTTAATCTCTGCTTTATGCTTTTCCTTCTTATCTATTTGCCCAGGGTTTGGGGCATTCCCTAATTATTAGCACATGTATTAGTCAGCAGTAGTCCTTAGACAATATATAAGGGTGAGAATATAGAGAACTAGCTCTCTAGTCTTTATTACTTGAGCCTTGGACTTTCACAGGTGATTCTTGGGGGTTTTTCCTTAAGGCTTGGCTGGGGCTTGTTCCTTCATAGTCATGGATGGCTCATTCTTTCCTTTTTACCATGCCTAGTTAAAGTCACTAGCCACAAAAGCTCAGTCCAGTAGAAAAAGTATCCTCAAATGAAGTTAGGGTTAGAATGGGTCCACTCCATTCAGCAGTAGCAGAAGCCCTTATGCAAATATTGCATGTTATAATCCTATTGAACACACTTGGGATTATTTGAAAAGATATCTTTCAGGTTATAAGAGGGTATTTACAGGAGTTCATCAATTATGGAATAGAGTAGTGGGAAAGTGGGAAAGAATTTCTATAAAGAAGTGTCAAAAATGGATAGAAAGCATGCCTAGAAGAATTCAAGCAATTATCAAGGCCAAGGGAGGTTATACCAGGTACTAAATACCATATCCTATTTAAAGTCAAAAAACTATTTCAATAAGTTGTTATTTTGATATGGTTGCTATGTTACCAAAATATAACCAAATTCTTTGATTATTGGACCAATAGAAAGCCAAGAGCAAGTACTGCATTTCATACACTCATAGTCTAGCATAATAATTAGTAGTTATTGATAGCCATTGCATTTAGTGCAAAACATGCAAATATTGGAACAGTTTTTTAGGCCACTATAGTACCTTTGCCTTAAGGTCAAAAAGATTTCATCTGGATCTCTGCCACAGATCAGATATCATCTAGATTAAATTGGGTAATACCATCATCTGAGATCTTGCTGACTAATCCTATGCTAATCCTTTAGTAAGAAAACTTTAAATAGAAACTAACCATAGTCTAGAGTTTATTCTTGTATAATATGGATATCTCATAATCACATGCTAAATCACATGACTCTTATGCATGCTAATTAATAATGCATAACACCAATAGCCTTTTCTAGCTTCTTATAATGTATTTTCTTAATCTATATATTTTTCTAAGTTATTCTTTACTCTTGCTCTAGCTATCATATTCTGTACCTCTGACCCAATTCTGATCCCATCCTGACTTGGCTTATGACTGGTCCTCATACCCAGTAAGCTACTCTAGCCCTATAACTCCCCTCCAGGCAACTCTGGCCCTCCATTACCATTCCAGTCCACCCCAGCTTTGCATGTATGCTTCCTACCCCTTCATTGGTATATGCTCCTCTGGCCCTCTGCTTCTGCTCTGCCCTATTCCATTTTCAGTTCTATTTCAGTTCCAGTTAAATACTACCTTAGTTCAAGTTTGTCATCTCCAGACTGTTCTGGTATAATTCTGTTATTATTCCCACTCTCAGTTACTGTTACCATTATTGTTACTATTTCTGTTCTGTTCCTGTCCCTTGCTTCCCCTTGTTTCATCCTGTCACCCTTCAGTTTCAGTCTGACATAATTGAACATTGTCTTCCCTAACATCTCCATTTGTTTCTTAGATATTTAGACATCTACTTTGCTTCTGAGTTTGTATCTGTCTCACTTCACTACACTTCTAAATAGTTCTGCCTCTCTAAGGTATAAGTACTGTAATCCTGTATCTTGTACCTCAGTATGAATATCAACATAAATATCCTCTTGTCATCATCCTTACTCTGATCAAGCTCTTGGACTCACTTCAACTCTCTGGATTACTTCAGAGTTTTCAGCATTAAAGTTATTATGGCTTAATATTGACTTGGGATAAGTGACAGCTTTACTGTTGTTACTACCCCTATTCAACCTGAGTCCCTGACTTACTCTAACCCTCCAGCTCTGCTGGAGATTATAACCAGTCTATTGACTACCTTCTATAAGTCTTGATAACTCTGCTCCTTAAGACTGGACTTGATACTCTTCATCTTGTCCATCTCTCTTGTTGAGCCCTAAGCAAGCTCTCCTCTGCTATCTTCAGCCTGCCACAAATCAGGACACCAGGCTATGCAAGGGCACACTACATAAGGTGAAGCCAAGTCCTGTTTGATGAAGAACCTGCTACTTGACTACTTGATCATTTTCAGAAATCTCCAGAAATCTTCAGAGACCTCCAAAGCTTACATCTCCTTCTGGTGAACTCCAACCTAGTAGTAGTAGTAGTAGCAGTATTTGGGTTTTGATAATCTATTACCTTAGTACAAATATCAACATAAATACCCCCTTGTTTTCATCCTCACTCTGCTTAAGCCCTTGGACTCACTCTAATCCTCCAGGACCAAGCAATATCCTTGAAGGAGTTGTA
The DNA here is from genome assembly GCA_038089275.1 of Pulveroboletus cf. rosaemariae. Classification (NCBI taxonomy): domain Eukaryota; kingdom Fungi; phylum Basidiomycota; class Agaricomycetes; order Boletales; family Boletaceae; genus Pulveroboletus; species Pulveroboletus cf. rosaemariae. Next base: position 33,910 of record JBBPKN010000090.1, read on the forward strand.
AGGTCCCACCCCCATAACTAGGCTTGACTCTCCTTATCCTGCCTGTCCCTCTTGTTGAGCACTGAGACAGTTCTCTTTCCCACCTCCAATATTTATGTAAATTGGGATACTGGAAAGTGCAAGAGTATACCACATAAGGTGAAGCTGAGTTCCATTTGATTAACCAACCCTTCCCAAATTCCTCCAGAAGTTTCTGGACATCCCCAGAGTTTCTGGAGTATGATCTTCCCTTAAATTCATGCACCACTAAGGCACTGGAACCTGACCTTTGCCCCCTAGCAACAAGAGCTTCATTCAGGAAGGAGATTGGTATACAGTTTAACAATTCATTCATACTAGGGATAGGTTTTAACACTAGCCTTTATTGTAAGTTAATATTCTTTATGTTCTATCTTTCATTTGTCATTGCTTTTCTTGACTCTTATTGCAAAGCCAAAATTGTAATAATTTTTACTAGAAGAAAGCTGGTATAAAGGCCATGATCAAGTTCAAATGTTCTTTTTTCTCTACTAGATATTATAAAGCTTACTTGGACTTTACTTATGCTCACAAGAATTAAACTATAGAGAACTAAAAAAAGATAATATAATTTAATAAGATCAAAATCAATCATTTAGATGTTGCAAAAGCAACCACCATGATATCTTGGTTATATGATTGTGAAAGCTATATTTCTTATCTAAGTAACTCTAGATATAATAGTTCTCTATTTTATTGCTATTCAGTTAGCCTTAATATAGTTTTGTGGCTTTTAATCTATAACTTCTTATTTCAATTGTAAGGCCTTTGATTGGTTTCATAATGGTTTAAATTATTGTTATCATCCCATGAAGACAGTATTATGTCGGAATTATCTAAGTAAATTAGTGTTATAAACTGTAACATACTCTAGAGTACTCCAAATAACTCTGGGGTACTCTGAATAACTTCAAAGAGAACAGGGCTTGGCTTTACCTTATATAATGTGCCCTTATGCTAGTACTAGATACCCCAATTTGCAGTGAAGTTGGAAAAGGGTTGGAGATTTGGAGTAAGTTATAAGACATTTTACTAAGAGATGCAATATCAAGTTGTAAGACAAGTTGTGAGACTTAAAGCAAGATATAACATCAAGTTGTGAGGCAAAAAGAGGGTCAAGAGTAATTGTAACATCATATTATGGTTGATATTCAAACTACAGTACAAGATACAGAACTATGGTACTTATATCTCAAAGAAATGGATTATCTAAATTTAAAGAAGAAAAAGAAATGCAAAAGAAGTTATCTCATAAGCAAAGCAGATGCCAATGTATTCTGGATATGAATGGAGATGTCAGAGAAGACAACATTGAATAATGTCAAACTAAAACTGAATAATAATAGGAAGAGACAAGGAGGAAAAGAACAGAAATAGGAAATGAAATTAAAGAAACTACAGAGTTGTATTAGAATGTTACTAACATGTGTTCTTCACATGAGGGCTTGCTGCTACTGCTAAACAAGGTAGACTCATTCTAACTCTAACCCCATCTTAAGATATAAGTAAGCTTTTGTGGCTAGTAACTCTAACTAGGCAATAAATAAAGAATGGAATAAGCCTAGTCAAGACTGTGAAAGGATAAACTCCAGCCAGGCCTTAAGGGAAAACCCTGTTATATTCTGTACCTCTAACCCAATTCTGATCCAATTCTAATCCAGCTTATAACTGGTCCTTACACTTAGTAAGCCAATCTAGCCCTCTGACTCTTCTTTAGGCAACTCTGGCCCTCCATTACCATTTCATTCCACTCCAGCTATACATGTATACTTTCTGCCTTTCCATCAGTACACACTCCCCCAGTTCTCTGCTTTCACTCCACCCTATTCCATTTCTATGTTTTATCTCTGTTTCCAGTTAAGTTCTACCTTAGTTTCACTTTGTCTTCTCTGGACCACTCTACTATAACTCTGTACTTAGTCCCACTCCACTCTCTATTCCTGTTCTTGTCTCCCTTTACTTTTTTCTGTTATCTTTCAGTTTCAGTCTAATATGATTGGATATTGTTTTCCCTAACATCTCCATTTGTTTCTTAGATACTTAGACATCTGCTTTGCTTTTGAGTTTGCACCTGTCTTACTTTGCTACACTCTTATATAGTTCTGCCTTTCTGAAATATAAGTCCTGTAGTCCTGTATCTTGTACCTCAATATAAATATCAATATAAATACCCCCTTGTTATTGTCCTCACTCTGCCTAAGCCCTTAGGCTTACTTTAATCCTCCAGGTTACTCTGAAGCATCTCTAGGCTGAGCAATATTCTTGAAGAAATTATAAGGCCCCACCCTCATGACTAGGCTTGACTTTTTTTATCTTGCCTGTCCCTCTTGTTGAGCATTAAGACTGCTCTCTTTTCCATTTCCAATATCTTTATAAATTGAGACACTGGAAAGTGCAAGAATATATCATATAAGATAAAGCCAAGTCCCATTTGACCAACAAAACTCTTCTCAAATCCTTTCAAATGCCTTTAGATAACTCTGAAGTCTCTGGAGTACAATCTTCCCTCAGGTTTATGCATCATCAAGGCACTAGAATCTAACCTTCATTCTCTAGCCTTAAGAATTTTGTTTATAAAGCAGATAATAATAGAAAGTCTATCAGTAATCTGTGATCAGTATAAGGTTTTAACAAACCCCCAAGGAATTACTTGTAAAAGTCCAAGACTCAAGTAGTAAAAACTAAAGAGCCAGTCCTCTACATTCTTGCCCTTATATATTGTTTACAGGACTGCTGACTAATACAATATACTACTAATCAGGAAATGCCTCAAACCCTAGGCTAATAAATAAGGAGGGAAAATATAGAGCAGATATTAAAAAGTGCCAGCAAAGGGCAAATGCAAATATAAAGAGAGAATGGAAGAGAAAACTTTTATAAAATGGAAGTGTAGGGTCAGAGGTGCTGTATCCATGAGAACAGGGATCTCTGCCACAGATAAGATCCAGATCCAGATTAGATCCAGATCAGATTCATAGAGATTAGATGGAGGGCAGTTCCCAGGAAAATCCAGGAAATATCCATGTCAGGTAACTAACTGTTACATGACCACTGCTGGGAAAAGGAAATAATAAATACTCTTAAAAAATTGAAACCACAGACTAGGGTTAAGCTAAAAAAGGGGTCCCTTGTGCATGATCACATGATGTCACATGACCAGTTCTGGTGCTAAAGTGTTACTTTGTAACAGTTATAAAGGTAATGTAGGTGAAATTGTCATCAATATTGGGTAAAAAGGGATGGAGGTAAAGGAAATCAGGAAATACATAGTTTAAAAGCATAAAAGCAACCAGAGTTATACCAGAGACAAAGCAGAGTTGATGCATTGGCACAGGATATAACAGTTAGTGATAAATACACACATCAGCTTGAAAATCCTAATATTATGGTACACTAACACAAATTGTAAGCAAATCAACATGCTATTGTTGCTATTTCTCATATGCAATCAGTTGGCAGTCACAGACTAGTTAGCACAGTAACTATGGACATTCCAGGGGTAGAAAAAGCCCCCTTCCGACTATCATGTGCAAACGCATGCAGTGCCGTGCGGTATTGAAACCCCGTAACAGGATACAGTGACGAGGGTCCTTTTGAGAGATAAATTTCTAGGCTCTGAATCGTTCGATGGGTTTGTTCGACTCTGTAGTGTGTTCTACGTGCTACAGCCAAGATCGAAAAGTGAGGTTGAGGGGGAAGTAAGGACATCGACGAACTGCCAACCGGCTATGACTTCTTACAGGCACTGGTATTCCGAATTCCGAAGACACTGCTACCGTCGGTCTTCGTCGCGCAGCCACCAGTGCCGGTTTCTACATCACTGGCAACAGCGTTGGATTTGTGCCCTTTCCCAGATTGCTTTCACTTTGGCACGGCGCTTGCCAGAGGACAAACTCGTCACAGGCTATCTAGGACAACCTCAAGTTTGCCGTCCACCACACGGACGTCCATAGCGGCGCAGTGTGGTTCGCGACTCGACGTCGCCGCGGATTTTTCGACCACGCTCTTTCTGCATCCATTTCGTACGACATATCTGACTCAAGATGAAGACAGTCATGCATTCGTGGTTACTTGCCATCGTAGCTTCCGCCATTCTACTCCCTGTTCTCGCGTCGCGGCATGAGCCAATAGAACACCGCGCAGTCAGCGCTGAAACAAGTATACTAGGGACCAGTGCTAGTGCCAGTTCCCCCGGGTCTAGTACTGCTGCTGCTATAACCTCAACGCAAGCCCAAACCAGTGCGGCCGCTGTCACTTCATCACCAACTCCTGCTTCGTCCGCCGCCCCAGCTACCTCGGCAGCCCCTTCATCATCAGCGACCAATGCTGCTGCAACTACAGCGGCAACTCCATCCACGCACGCTGTAGCAACCTCGGTGGTCCCTACTACTGCTACTGATTCCTTAGGACAAGTTTTTACCAGCTACATCGAAAACACTATCATACCATCAAGTGCCGCTCCTTCCCAAACGAGTACCTCAAACAATTCCGATGGTGGTCTTAGTACTGGCTCTGTCGTTGGGCTTTCGGTTGCCGGTGGACTTACAGCGTTTGGCATCGCCCTCTTTCTCGTTTGGAAGTGCACGAGAAAACGGTTTGCTGACTTCGATGACAGTACGTCCTTTACGTAAATGTTTCACGAGGAATGGATGAGAACGATAACGTTCACACAGGTGAAGCTATTAAATGGCCGGAGCTGAATACGCACAACACCGACGTGCACGCTCTTCCGACGAATTCCACTGGAAGGGCAGGTTTTGGCCCAGAGAACGACTCTGACCTTGAACTCACGAGAGCACCAAGCCCTGGGGGAACATACTCAAATTCGATCGCAGCTTCATCTGTTCCTGAGATGTATGGTTCCGGAGATCCCTACGCGGTTCCACCCTTACCTCACATGAATCCGAACCAACCTTATAGTGACGAGCCTGGTCCATATGGCCAATCTGCTGGGTACTATGACCCATACCGTGGTCCAGTGCCAAACACATTCGCAGATACCATTTCTGATGGACACGACATGGAATCTATTCCAATGACACAGATGGCTAGGGTCAGGAGTCCGGCCCCACAGGTAGCATATGATATGCAGGGCCGTGGTTCTCCAGCGCCGCAGGCGGCAATGGGCTATGCAGACATAGATGATCGATCCAGAACGCCAGTCCCTGGCGCGTTAGGCGCGGGTAGAGCTTCTCCCGGTCCTCATACGGCATACGGATATAATCCGCAATAGCCGTGGCACATGCTTAGGTAACTGCGTACGGGAGGGGGCAGAGGAAATATACAATTGAATGCCTCGAATCCGCGGGGAGTGAGATGACGAAGAACGTGTTGGACAATCCAAGGACCTCATATCCCTCTGCGACGGATGTACACTTGTTTGGTTGGTCTTCTCTCTCGCCTGGCAAAATGTGTTTCGTCCCGTGCATCGTGATGCACGTCTTCGTTTCATTTCTCACTCGTATAGACCTTACCAAGGACGCTCTTGGACAGCTAGCTGTCACTGTCAACATTGATCTCACAACTGCTCTCAAACCTATTTCCATGTTCTTTTCTTTCTCTATTTTTCTTGTTGCTTGGATATTCGAGCACATGAACTCTTGATTCCTCAATAAGCATCATACCATCTCAAAAACAATCACACTAATGAACAGACTTTATATATTCGCATGTGCAGGTACTGTGACTGAGCGGGTAACGAGTCAGCCAGAGTAACGAGTCACCTCCATAAATACACACCACATCCTCACTATTCTTTATCCATCCATCTTGGTGTAGGATGTAAGTATATAGCCTGTAGATGCTCAGAAAAAAAAACAGTGTGATTTGAACTGGTAGTAATTGTGTGATGGAGTGAGCTTTCGAGCAGCAAGCCTATTTTTGTGTCATCTAAGTGGTTTTATCAAACCCTTGTTCATGAATTGGCCTTGAACACCAGAGTTTCTCTGGGATGCAAGTTCGGAGCACCTTAGATGGGTTTTCAATGGCATTCCGCAGTTGGTACGTTAATGTAGTTTGATTTGGGTGGCTGCAATTGAGCATCACTCGGCCATATGTACAACAAGACTAGAATGGCACACCGATAACCATAGACTGTGATCAATGGCTCAACACTCCTCCCACCATGTATACAGGCAGCCCACAGATTTTATATATTCGCAAGTGCAGGTAGTCTTTATCTTTAAAAAAAAAAAAGGTTCAAACAAGAGGGTAAATTTGAACAGGGTTGGCTTTAAAATCAAGCGAGAATGTAATGTGCACATATACATATCAAATAAGCATCGAACCAGAAAACTTCAACTATCATCCATGGTGCAAAAAAAAGTTCACTGTTTTTCCATCTCGGCGAGCCGCAGCGCAACGCTGACGACTATTGCTGCACACAGCACAAGGCACAAGATGGTTGGACCATACTTGTCGTAGTAAAGTCCTTCCGCACTGCCTGCCCGAAGGCGTAGTGCACGGTATACAAAGATAATGGCAGCATATGCGATGGAGAGGAGCGCCGCCAGCGTGAAGAGCCATGCGGTGATAAGCCCTCTGGAATCGTCGGGAGGGATGAAGTTGAGGAGTGTTGTCGCAATAGAGCTTACCAAGACAGCAAAGTTAAGCCACATCTGAGGAGCCCCCAACGGATCAGTACGAAAACACTAACGAAGGTAAAGAGAAAGGGACTTGCCAGGAACGTCCGTTCGTTGGCGAAATAAACCTTGGGCTCGATGCGGACAGGCACCGCGATCTTCTTGCCAGACGGAGCTCTCCAATCACGGACGAGCAGTCTTTCCTGTTCTGGTATTTCTTCCTCGTTGATCCCTTGAGCTTCAGGAGGCCGAGGGGTTTCTTCGTTACTGGATCCGTTCAAGCGCTCTTTCAATGTCTTATCGAATGTCGTCGATGATGCCAGAGGATCAATAGAAAATGAGTTCTGCTGAGAACGTTGCTGACTCGAGATGTGCTCCTCCTGCTGTTGCTTCAACAGCTGTGCATGTTCGTCAGGTTCTTCCCCTTCTCTTAGAGATGGACCGGGACTATTTAATCCGCTATTCTGACGCTCCTTGAGCAATCTCTCGCGATACGCAATGGCCGCTGCGACATCCACGTGAGGAAGGCCCGTACGTCTGTCTTCGTCCTTTGCTGGTGTCAGGTCCATGTTCTCATCTTCTTCCCCCTCGGAGACGGGTTCGTGGTACATTGGGGATGGTGTTGCGTCACCGGAACGTCCCTGGTCCAACGAAGTTCTCGAAGACGAGGCGAGAGGTCGCTTTATCGTTATGTATCCAGTACTGGGCTTCAGGATGTCGGTGTCCACTATAAGAGATGGTTCAATAAGTTTCTTGTCCCCTCAAGTGCCTCCTTTGCAACATACTCTGTGGAAGCCAGAACGGAATAAGGTCCGTTCGGTGAGGAAGTAGGGTGGCGCATCCATGTATGAACTTACTGTACCTGCGTGAGCCACGAGGATAAGCGAATTTGAGTTACCAACTGACCTGAACTTGGGTACAGCTTCAACTAGATGGGATTGGACCAGGTCCATCACCCACTTGGGAGGTTGTTGGCCAAGCTGCGTCTGCAGTTTGACTTCCAGGACGCCATACTTGAACAACTCCTTGTCTTCTGCAGGCACCAGATCAAAGGGATGATCGATCCCAATATCAGTGCGCCGCCAATTGTCCGCAGAGCGTACACGCCCATCCCAGTTGTCTTCTCTGATCATGGTGAGCTCGGTATCAAGAGAAATGCGCACACGAGCATCACCCGGTAACTGGAACGCAGTTCGGTTGTAAAAGGTTCGCATGACTAGAGACTTGCCATCAATAAAGTAAAAGATTTGCTCAGATGGTGCCCCACCAGGAACAAGCTTGCGAGTCAAGATGCGATACTGCACCCCGTTTGCCAGTTGGATCATCGAGTCGACTTCGCTCTGGCTTTTCTTGCCACTGTCGGCCAAAGTTTGCATTTCAGCATCCATGGTATATTCTCCTCGCAAGAACGCGTTCACTAGGTGCTCCCTGATAGGAAAACGGGCTTTAACCGATTTTTCTCCAGTCCAATCCTCTCGGTGGGTTTTACGTTCCACAAAAATCTGTCGACGAAGTGATATCGAATATGGAGTGATATGTATTATGCGGACTTACGGTCTTGACGTTGGTATCCCCGTACCATCGCAGGCGGATTGCTTCGGCACCCTCGGTCTTTTCAAGCCGACCGAGGTAGAGGTCCAGGTCCTCGTTGTCAAAGTATATAGATGTGATTGCTATTCGTACTCGTGAGATCGGATAGCATCAAGGGAACAGGGTAAATTACCTGCATCCTTGGATTCAAACTCTTTTTCCGCATTAAATACTATCAAACACGATCGGGTTCAAATCCACAAAGATTGTCATTGTGAGATCGGGACAAACCAAGTACAGGCAGATGTTTCAAAATGGCCAGCTTGAGCGGAACAAGATTGTCTGGGTGCACCTGGTGGTAAAGGGTGAGACGACAACATCCAAGAACTAACGGGGCTCGTTACCCAATATTTTGTCGTCTGTCGAACGAAAGCACTCTGGTTCCCGCCCGCACTAGAATCGCCCACGACGGGGTGACCACGTGTGCGAACAAGGTTGTATAATTTCGAAAGCTTCACAATGAGAGCGTCCCAGTTATACTTGTAAAATGGCCGTTCTTCCAAGTAATCTTGAATGAATGTAGGTTTGAGTGGCATGTTCGTTTGTTTCTAAAGAAAAAAAAATCGGTGTGAGGCATGGCCTTGCGAAATGTGACTGACATCGTGTTTCTAAAGGTCTTATCAAAATCGAACATGTGCGACTGGATGACGACACATACCTTTAAGATCTTCAAAAATCCCGTGATATTAAGCTTTGTGTACAAGGCAAGATCATGGACATCTGCGACGAGCGTGGCCACTTCCACTTCCAAGCCATGGAAAAGATCTTCAAGTTCATCATAGGAATCACCACCTCCTTCGAGGTCGTCTTCGTCGTCAGAGCCTTCGTCGGGGCCGTAATCAGAAGTATGCGGACGGAGAGACTCAGGATCGCTGGGTGTAACTGGAGACGGTTCGGACGGTGACTGCGGGTCATGCTGAGCCACGAGACGTTTGACGTCACGCTCGGCATCACGAATTCGTCGGGAGAGTTCCGAGGTCTGTCAATGGAGGCGGTGTGAGTGGCGCTGTATTGACGGTATCAGGGCATCGAACAACCTTCTGCTTCTGGAAGTCGTGAATCTTGTCCAATTCCTTTTTGAGCATGGTGGTGAATTCGTTTTCATCCTCGTCGTTCCAATTGTGGGACGTTGTGCGAACCTAGATAAGAGGGGGCTGTCAACGAAGAATAAAACTACGGAATGAATGTACATGACCTTGAGCTCCCGTTTGAGAAGGTTGTAGTCGATATAGAACGGCTTCCATTCGTCGTAGAGGCTCGCCTGCATCACAGACGCATTTGCACGATACGACAGTCGACAAATCAAGACGCGTACCGTGATCTTCCTTCCGAACTTCATTGCGGAAAGAATGCGAACAAGAAATCGCGCAAGGGAAGAGAAAGATATGATCAAGGAAGGCGGTGACACACTGATACCCGGTGACGGTCTGAAACCCGCAACGGCCAGTCGTGGGAAGAAGTAGCTCAAAGCCTATATCGTCTCTACTCGGGCGTCCTGCGGCCAACTCCGCGTGGCGACCGGGCGTTGCGACGGAACAGATGTGCTGTCCTCTGTCGACGAGACCAACAGCGAGTGCTGGAGAAAGGCAGTGATCATCAATTGATCGAATAGACTTGTGGCGGTGTTGGTGTACCCATCCCCGCGCTGAGCTCACGAACCGGTTGGCACATGGGTCCGCCCCACCAACAGCAAGAGTCGTGTCACAGACCTGCAGATCCACCGCAAAATGTCCTGCCCCGTCGGTCGAAGATCCTTCTCCTGGGCACAAGAAGGTTCACCCCATCGAAACACCTTGTTGGACGCGATCACTGAACACGACCCCGCAGGAGTGGCAAGACATCCATCTTGCAAGTATTGTTCAAGAACTTGCCTTCAAAGCAAACGTTCTATCTCGAACCTACAATGCGCGTCACGAAGCACCCGTTCGAGTGAGTTGTCCTCTGCTCAACGTGCGTCTCTTAACCCTCGTAAACGTCTCTGTGCAGCACTCTCATCCCGCTCGAGATATGGGACTGTCCTGGAAACGTTACAGTCGATACACTAGGAGCTCCCCTCTCCGAGTTTTCGAGTATTGTGTTCGTCATTGACATTCGAGTATGCGTGCCGCTTTCTCAGTAGAACGAGCTTATCTTTGCACAGGATCTTTACCAACAGCCCGTGGTCAAGCTTGTCGAGTTCATCGTTGCCGCTTGCCAAGTCAACCCAAACATGAACTTGGAGGTCTTCGTACATAAAGCAGAGAAACTACAGGAGGATGACAAGATTGGTAGCTTTCTCCATCCACCTGAGACGATCAACCTGGTGAAACCGAGACAGAGAACTTTCGACAGATTCACGAGCGCGTCATGGACCGACTTACAGATGAATCGCCTGAATACGAACAGGTCCCTCTGAATTTCCACCTGACGTCCGTCTATGATTATTCACTCCAAGAAGCTTTTTCGCGCGTCATCCACAAACTCATCGACTCCTTACCTTATCTCGAAAATTTACTCAACGTCTTTTGTGCCGTAAGTCTCCCCACATAGCGTCGCGTTTTCCCGTGTCTCTATTCTAAGCCAACCCCTCAAGAACACCTCATCACCAAAGGCGTTTCTATTCGATACAAGAAGCAAGCTCTACGTGGCGACCGATGCCTCGCCTGTCGACCAAGCAACACACAATCTCTGCTGTGACTATCTCCAAATGCTCAACTCGTTTGGACCATTGTACAGGTATGAACTTTTTCCGGGTCAAAGTAGCTACGGCCTTGCTCACCTTGGAGCACGCACGTCAGGTCCAACACCTCGCCTGATCCACACTCCTCGACGGTTGTACCATCCACCGCAGTGCCTTCTTCCTCGACTGACTTTTTTCTCTCCTCAGACTGACACCCCCTATACTTGCAAGCCGGATGCGAAGGCTCCGCTTTACCCATCCGCATCCGTGTCCCTGTCGCCATCCCAGCCCGTCACGCTCACCTATCACCTCGTCACGCCCCATTTGGCACTCGTCGCCTCGCTGCCCACGGCCGTGTTCGAGTTGAGGAGGGGCCTCGTGGAATGGAATGTGATCTGGTTCAGAGAGGGTGTGGCGGAGATTTGGGAGGTCGAGAAGGAGCGGAGCGAGGGCGAGTTGACTTGATCACGCGGTCATGTACTGTTTGCCTTTGATCATTCCGACGTATTCTCGTGTGAGACCGCCCGTCTACACGCTGACGAACACACGACGTGGAAGACGCAGGGGAACATCCCACATCCCACAAGGCTTCGAAGTCGCTCGCCAGATGAGAGAGTGCGGGTTTGGTGATCGCTTGACACGCGCTTGCTCAGAAGCAGCTGGAAGAACGCACGTTGGACCACACAAAGACGGCGATCTCTGTTGCATGCAGACTTGGGGCTGCAAGGAGTACATATGTCTTTCGAGGGGAGCGTAAAAAGCATGCATCAGCCGGGAGTCGAACCCGGAGCTAGGCCATGGGAAGACCCAATGTTACCGCTACACCACTAATGCTTGTCTCGCAACTAGCGTGTATCGTTCTATTTCCGCCACATCTCCATCCCGAGGCGGGTTTTGCCAATATCTATGCCACCCCCGCAGCTCACGAAAGACGTCTTTGAGTTCAAGTCCAGCGTGTCCATCGTATTTGGCTACTGAAAGGTCACACCGGCGACCCTCCGTTCTTGACCATCAGTGACATTCACATGCATTAGTGGTGTAGCGGTAACATTGGGTCTTCCCATGGCCTAGCTCCGGGTTCGACTCCCGGCTGATGCAAAGCCTCATTTTTTGTGCCTTACTGTCTCTTGGCATGTCTCTTCGCGCAAAAACGTTCGCGCGACATGACAATCGCTTCGTATAGCGACAGTCTTTACCAAAGAACATTCAGCTGTCTACAATATATCTTTGAAACTGTATTAGGTGGCACTAGGAGACGGAATGATGTACGGTTCGCCATCGCCATGCATAGCTAAGTTGATCAGTAGTTCGTGACACTGTTCGTCTCACCGAAAAGGACGTCCATTTTTCTTATCAGCATATACGTCGATAAAGGTCCTGCCAACGGTATAGACAATGAATGTATCACGAGATCTAAATGGTACGTGAGGAACCACTTCTTCCCACCTATTGTCGTCGTCATGCGCCGCACAGGTAACACGGCGCACGTGGGAGAGTCCATGATCCGTGGGGATAGAACAAATACATGTCCAGTTGGATACAAAGAAGAATCAAAGGGGGTGTAAACTGGGTTACAGTTGTAACATCAAAGAGTAGGTCCATTGAGAGACTGCATTAGGATGACGGAGGACAGTCTGTCAGGGTGAGATTCTTGAAATTTTTGCTGTAAAAACATGGTTCATCAAATGTTGCAGCATGAGTGATCATCAGCTGAGTCTTACTTCGCGTCAAACAGCCCCCAGTAACCCTGTCAACAGAATGTGAGTCATTGCTATCAAATTGAATTGACACCGAGATGCTTACCTCGACACCGCCATACTGGTCACCCTGAAACACGACATAAGTGTCCTCACGTCATCGACTTCCAGGATATTAATACACACCTGCCATGGTTGATCGTTGAACTACAGCGCCGTGAGCCAACGTATTACTTGTTGAAAAAAAAGAGGAAAACACACCTCGAAGAAAAAGTATTGCGTGCCGTTTTGAGTTGCTACAGTGGGATCAGTCACGCTCCACACGTGGATCTCCTCGGAAGGGTACTCGCCTGGGCAAGCAAACGTGTCGATGAAGTACTGGAAGTAACTGAGTACTATCAATATTAATATCTCATGCAAACGTACCTGCAAGTTAGCAACAGAAGCGACCGACGGGCCATCATTCGGGTTATAGTTGAGTGTCGACGTATTCTAACCAAGTGAGGATCAGTGCGGTAGTAGGGTCAGCTCGCGTGGTCGCATACAGTTGGCCAACCAGTCTCAGCAATATACATATGGGGCTTGTTGGAGAGGCTTTCGGCAGGGATGACATTCGTCTGCTGGAAAAAATTTGCGGTCCACCCAGCAGCGTCCTGAATGCTCTGGTTGGCAAACCATGGGTGAACATTGGACATGCCATAGTCCACCGTTTCAAGCACTTTCGTGTTGAAGTAGCTTCCCGCCTCAGCAGTACCGATGGCTATAGTCTTTCCCAAGTTCATCGAGGAAATCATGTTACGAGTGTCTGAGATCCACGAGATAAGCATCTGAGCAGCTAAGGTAAGACGTGAGGTGAGACGCATAAATCGCGGTCGTGACGGAAACCTGCCTATGTTTCCAGCGGAACCGTTAGGGTCGGTTTGGCCTGCCTGTGTGACATAGCTATTTGGCAAAGATAAGCGAGTTGACAGACGCAAGCGCAGAAAACGCCTACTCCAGAATGACTTCGTTCCCGACGGTTACACCAGAAACGTGGTCGACACCAAACTGTTGGATTGCAGTCTGGATCTCTCCCTTCTGGCGCTCATAAGCAGTTCCGTTGTCCGTGGTCGAGGGGTAATTTCCAAGCCATACATTCAAGTTGACCTTGGTGGTCTCGATGGCCGCAAGGACAAGCGAACTTTGGTTACAGTCTGCGCCGTAGAGACGAACGTTGGTCGTGATTTGAGACATTTGCTTGGAGATAATGAATTCAATGCCAGAACAATAAATATACCAAGCCAAATACCTGAATGTCCTCAATGACAGAGTCTATTGGCCGTTAGGATGCATGACGGGGGAAAGAAGTGTAGACTCACCAAGGGTTGCTCCACAGTTTGGTAGTTGAGAGCCAAGGGGAGTGTACGCAACACCCCAGAAATTTTGCTTCAAAGCAGGGTTCTTTTGGAAGTTGCTGGGATCATTTAGGTTGGTACCCGCAGGCGCGCTAGAAGAGCTACTGCTACTGCTCTTTTTTGAGAGCACAACGCCTAGAGTGACACCAACAGCGATGAGAATAGCGAGGACCAGTACAGCGCCAATGACCTGGGACAACGGGTTGTCACGTGAAGCCAGATAGAGACAGACAACACTGACAATGAACTTGGATCGTTTGTTGGACTTTTGGGTCTTCTCGAGCCAGTCGCTGTTGTGAGGAGCCTCCAAGTTCTCGTATGGATTTGAAGACGACATGTATGGCGCTTCAGCGAAAGCGGAGGGTTGCGAGTTTCGAAAGTTCGGGTTGTAAACGTCTGTTGTCGAGTGGAAGGGCGAAGGAGTGTGGTTGCCGGGCTGGCTATGAAGGGGCTGCACAGCAGTCAGTAGGCGTGTTTGAAGGGTGAGGAAGGGAGATATGATAGTGGTGGGTAGCAAAGGTGGGAAGAAAGTAAGAGTGTGCCAACGAAACTAGTTTATACTTGTATGTATTCGCTTCAGCAGAGAAACAAACATACGGGGTCGTCATAATAACTCTGCATCTCTGGGGTAGAGGATACTGCAGGGCTGTCATGATAGGATGGCACCTGGCGCATCATATAGTCGTCAGCACGCTGCATTGTTGCGAGCAAGGGGGAACGAGGGCGGAGGACGAGAAGGGAAGAGGCAGGGCATGACAGGGCCAAGAGTGCATGACGTTGCGGCGCCGACTCGGATCCGGAAGACAGCGTTATTCCCGCCCCTCATTTGCGCCTACACGCTCGTATCCAATCCATGTACACTGGGCGAGGCTGGCTTGAGGCTCAGGCAAGCAGAGCTCGAGAGCGTGTCCTCGAGGACCGTCCGCTCATACCACTCGAGGCGAGCAAAGGGGGACCTGCCGAGATGCCGTTCTCATCAAGCGACGTGACTCCGCAGTGTGACAGGGTCCTTTTTTATTTCGGCAATGTGACTTGATGACGGACAGGAATGTACTTACATAAATAAATAAATAACTCCGCCTCACTACCTACCGTAGTGAGTACAAGCCCAATACTGCGCTGTCAAGGAGACTTAAACTATACAAGAACGGCCGGCAGGGTCAGTCCCGAGTCGCACAACGTCGCAGCTCGCTCTACCCCTCCTCGACACATCCTATACAATATCACGCTAGTCCTCTGACCCTGATCATGTCGTCACGCTGCTTGCGGGACCGTCTGTGTTCCGCAATCGAGGTGCTAGGTGCTCATGTTGACCCCTGGGGAGAGCCCCTCCGGAAGAGGTGTATGTCCCCGTTGCCTCCTCAACAGTCTCAGGTGGTGCCTCGTATCGTCACCACCACTCCGCTGGGATGGTAGTGTTCGACTGCGACCAAGAGTACCAGCCGACGTTGGACTGTCAGTATTAGGTGCAGTCCATTCCGTAACAGGTGGGAGTGGAGTCAAACTCCGTGGGGTTTCTGAGCGATCAAAGGGATCTGTGACGTGTGGACCGACCACATCAGAAATGGAAGTAAAAGATGAACAAGATCAAGGTCGCCATGGAGTACAAGGGGAAAGAGTCGGCGTTCAGCGACGAGGAAGGGTAAGGCGCGGTGGCGCAGAGGAGGGTAACCCACCAAGAGGTTCGTGTGTTGTGCGCCGGCGGGAGAGGCGTCGGTTGTCTTTTCCGATGAGCTTCCACCCGTCGGTGGATGGATGTTCGTCGTCCGAGCTGGGTAGGACAAGGTCGGGATCGTCTGGATCATGTGAGGGATGATGACGGACAGCACGGGGTGGTGGACGCCATGAAGAGGAAGGATCCGGACGTGGTGGGGGTGGTATGTCGAGCAAGAAACAGTCCTGCTGATCGATGAGAAACTCGAGGACCTGTTGGCTAAGCTGATGT
Source organism: Pulveroboletus cf. rosaemariae (assembly GCA_038089275.1). Classification (NCBI taxonomy): domain Eukaryota; kingdom Fungi; phylum Basidiomycota; class Agaricomycetes; order Boletales; family Boletaceae; genus Pulveroboletus; species Pulveroboletus cf. rosaemariae. The sequence goes on from JBBPKN010000090.1 coordinate 49,794, forward strand.
TCGCCGGGAGAAAGCTCGTGGTTAGGGTGGGAGATGAGGCCAGGACGAAAGATGACAGCGAGGTCTGGGAGAGAGGGGCTAAGCAAAGGGTGGATGATAGGAGGCAAAGACGAACTGGCAGCTGTCATGAGATTCTTGTCTGACTTGCGTGCAAAGACGGACAAAAGGTCGAGAACATAGAGGAGGAGGTATTGATTGGCTCTGGACATGCGGGAAATCAAATGCCTGTAAGTGGCTACGACGTTGTCACGGTTGAACGGTTGCCTTGCTAATAGGGAGATTAAGAGCGGAGAACAGATCGGAAATGGAGAGACGGCACTGACCGAGGACATCTCGAAACTTGACAAAGTGATGAGGGAGGTGATGAGAGGGAGAGGGGAGAAGACTCACGTCGTGATACATGTCGTGTGGGATGACGGGTTCCTGATCAGGGCAGAAATAGAGGAACAAGTAGGAAAGTGGGATGGGCGGAACTTACAGGCATTTGAGTGAGATATCGTCGGAAGACACTGGCAACGTCGTGGGTTGTGTAGTGTTCGTTCTTCCAGTCGAGGGACTTGCCATACTAGTGGACGTGTGAATGGCAGAGGCAAGGAGGGCCAAGGACTACGCACGCGTGGAGGCGTCTCAAAAGCGGCCTGGAGGTCGCGCATGCGTTTGGCAGAACCGTTTACACGGAAGGTGCCCGGAACCTCGGTAGCTGCGGGGATTAAGTGGTGGTCAAGTGAATGAGGGCAGAAAAGTACCGTTTTCTTTGAGATAGAGGCCGCTGTGGGGGGTGAGTGAGGCGGGGCAGATCGGGGCCAAAGACGAACCATTTTGCGACGACAACAGGGATGTAACCCCATACGTAGAGGTCACCGTCGGCATTGGCGGTAGATATCTGGACGCTGGCACGTCTGAGAGAGTCCTTGAGTGGCTTACCAAAGACGGGGTGGTGCTCGGCGGAGGGCGCTTTGGAGAGGTGAGGCGGCGAAGGAGAGACGAGAGCGGACGTACGTTTGTCGTACTCTGGGAACTTCTTTGATTTCTGAGCGTGTGTGAACTGAGACCACCACTTGAGGAGAGACGCCCTCGAGGGCGGATTGTCGGGCACCATCTCGGCGGGGAGGCGATGGACGAAGAGGAGCACAACGACTCAGGTCACACAGCCACATACTTGCTCCTACCACCATGTCCATGAACGAGGTCCTCCAGCATATCGCGTACGTCACGCGCATCTCTGCCCCGCGTGCAGCGCCCTTTGCAGGCGTCGTCGTGCTCGGTCTCCTTCTCAGATCATTCTCATTCCTTGCCCGTGCGCAGACCCCTCTGCTCACCGACTACGCCCAGGTCGCGCGCAACGTCGACCACGATGAGTTCGACCAATACGACTTTATCATTGTCGGCGGAGGTGCGTTCCCTCCTCTTCTCACCACCCCACCTCATCCCTCTTCTCCAGGTACCGCCGGCTGTGTCCTTGCTGCTCGTCTCTCTGAGCGCCCAGACATACGCGTCCTCCTTATCGAGGCTGGTCAAAGGTACGTCCCCATCCTTGTTATCTCCCCCCATCTCCCCAACGCTGTCCAGCGGAAAAGCCATCCTGAAAAGCAGAACGCCTGTCACATTCTCAGAGCTCTTCCATGGTCCGCACGACTATAACCTCTACACAGATCCGCAGCAACACGCCTCCAATAAGAAGAAATTCTGGCCTCGCGGTACGTCCTTCGTATCTCCCCCTTTCTCTGCTCACAGCTACTCAGCCCGTCTCCTTGGTGGATGTATGTATCGTCTTCTTTCCTCGTTTACTCTCTAAACGCTTCGCCAAGGCACCTCCATAAACGCCATGATGCATGTCCATTCTCTCTCTCTCTCTCTTTTTCCATCCTTATTCTCCTTCAGGGCTCACTATGGTGCACCCTCCGACTATGATGAATTTGCCACTATTATCGGTGACGACTCTTGGTCCTGGAAAGACTTTGAAGCGTACACATCTTCCTAGGCGCCTCTGTCTTTCCTTATAACCCCCGCAGGTACTTCCGCAAGTTTGAAAACTATACTCCAGACCCCAGATTTCCGCACGTTGATGCCTCTCTCCGTGGTTCACATGGCCCAGTTACAGTCGGCTATCATGCCCACATTTGGGAGGGAAGCCCCCTCTTCGTCGACGCCGCTGTTAATGCCGGTATCCCCTTCAGTCCTGATTTTACCACCTCAAATGGAACACTTGGCACCAACAAGGTACGCCTCTATCCCCTTTAACCATGATCATCCATTAACTCTTTTTAACAGATGAGTGAGTGCTACGTATCATCCGCTCGTTACTCGCTCACTGTCTTCCAGTGACTTACGTCGACAGTCAAAAGCAACGTGTGTCTGCCGAATCAGCCTACCTCACCCCCCAAGTCCTTTCCAGGCATAATCTCAAGGTTGTTACGCTCGTCTGTGTCACAAAGATCATCTTCGACTCTTCCTCGGGTACCCCACGTGCTGTCGCCGTTGAATTTGCCAACCCAAAGCAACATGCTCCCCGCTTCCGTGCAAGGGCACGCAAGGAAGTCATTATTTGGTGTGTCCCTCAGCCTTCTATGCACCCTATCCCTCAATGCTTCATAGCGGTGGAGCGGTTCACACTCCCCAAATCCTAATGCTCTCCGGTATCGGTCCTGCATCTCTTCTCAAGAAGCACAACATCCCTGTCCTCATCGACTCTCCAGGCGTAGGCACTAATCTCACCGACCACCCTGCGGTCAGATTGCAGTTCAAAGACAAGCTCGGTATTTCTCTCAACTACCTGAAGCCATATGACTTGTTCAGTACTTTCAAGTTCTTGAAGGCAGTTGCGCAGTACAAGATCTTCAGATCAGGACCCTTCTCTAGCAACGTTAGCTCCCATTTACTACACGCTTTTGACGAGCTTATTGTCTCTCGACTAGATTGGAGAGACGGTCGCCTTCTTCCGAACGGACGATCAGAAGTTGTTCCCTCCTGCGGAATACAACAATGTCATCGAGGACAGCACTTCCGCTCCAAACGCGCCTGACATCGAGCTTATCCTAGCCCCCACTACTGTCAGCGATCACTGCCCCGTGTCAAAACCTGGGCTCCATGGATACACCATCTTAGTCACACTTCTGCGGCAAGCTTCTTTTCTCCTCGGAGCCATCCAGTACCGACTCCATTTTCAGCCCGACGAGCGTCGGTAGCATTCAACTGAAGTCTGCGGACCCTCTGGATGATCCCCAGATCGATCCAAAGTCAGTTTTGGCACTCTTTTCTATTCCTACCGCTCACAAATGTCCTCAGCTACCTCGCCACCCGACATGATCTCGATGCATTGATTCGCGGTATCCGTGGGGCATACAAAATTGCCCACACGGCTCCCCTTACAAATATTACGGACGTCGGCTCCACTCACCCGTTCTTCGACCATCACTTTGACCGGTTGAGCGATACAGAGCTTGGCGAGCTCATTAGGAACAGGGTGGAGACCCTCTACCATCCGTTTGGAACTTGTGCCATGGGCAGAGTGGACAACCCGACCGCAGTCTTGGACACAAAGTTGAAAGTCCGGGGCGCCCTCGGTCTCAGGGTTTGTGACGCATCTGTTTACCCCAAGTTGATCTCGGGTCATACGGTAGGTTGTCCGGTGACGCGTCTCCGACGACGCTGAATTACAGATCTGATCAGACTGCTCCCGTCCTCGCCGCTGCGGAAAAGCTAGCAGATATCATCAAAGCGGAATACCCCGCCAGCTTGTAGCCTGTTCGACAACTCACTAAACTGTATCCCATGGTGCCATCATGTCACACTCACAAGTTGTATTTCAAGGATAGCGGTGCAATAGCACGTGTACATTTAGGAAACAGCCTGGTTGTGGCCCACTCATGCCGACTATCCACTGTCTTGGAGAAAATGTGGTGTGTTGTTCATACAAAACTCAGCAGCGTGGATAAACAGGCAGCCCCACGAGCCATAACTTGAGAGTGCATGTCTGGGAGAACAGCACGATGAAGTGAGCTGGGATGACTTGAAGACAACCATACATAAAAGGAAGTCCATGCAACATCTAATACGATGAGTAGGGGCTGCGTGACAATTTTGAGCCCAAGTACGTTGATTACTTCCCTTGCCCACCAGACACAGTTGCTCTGAGTGCATACTTCTCGTGATGCATCAATGTTGGCTGGTCCTGATATTATGCATTGCGAGCTAGTCTACTGTAGCTTAGGTCCTGGGGTTTACAGCCGTCTCGGATGTCTATGCTCGTCAATGCGAACTATCGCGTGCGTAAGAAAGGCCAGACGTCCTCCTCTTTGGGTGTCCCAGTGACACCGAGCACGGCATACTGCTCGCCCATACCAAGCGGATCCACGAGTCGATTGACGCCCTCTGCAATCGCCGTCCTTCTCTCCTCGGTTGGGGCGGCCTTGACGAGACGCTCGGCCCGTAGTCGCACACCCACTTTGCTGAGGAACGTGCCCTGTGAAAGCGTCCCGTGGGGTGTGACTAAGCGACATGTTAGCGTTGCAGCGATGAACAGACACAAGGGGACTGACCGAGATTGGAGAGTACCTCTTTCAAGAGAGCAAAGTCGACATTCGCAGTCACATCGCATTCACCCGGACGATGAAACACGTCGACGATCTCGTGCTCTTTGAAGGCCTAGCGCCGCGGGGGTCAGCATCGTCATAGTGGTGATGGCGATGATAGGAAGGGGCACATACGCGCAACGAGTTTCCGACTGCTTTTTCGGCACCATAGTCGATGATAAGGGCGCATCCGTCTCCCCCTCGGCCTTTCGAAGTGGGTTCTGAGGAGAGCAACTCGGCGATCTGGCGGGCGACTTTGACGGATGCGCCAGAGACCTCGACGCGAGCGCCGACCGGGAGGGTAGCGAAGCGCGGGGAGGCGTGTCCAAGGAGTGTCGAAGATGCGGTAGGCGTCGGCGAAAGTACGCTGGCCCACCGAGGGGAGAGGGTTCGAAGAAGTGGGGGAGGGGTGTTTGTGTTGGGTGTGGGGCCGAGGACGGTGGAAGACGGGGGTAAGGCATAGCGGATGCCTGGGTCGTTGGCAGGTGCGATGAGAACTTCATGCCACCCTTGCATCGTTTTCTACCGCGAGTTGGGAGGCGGAAGAGAAGTGTGAACGATGGATATGGCGGCAGGGTGGGCGGGAGACGGACCTGGATGACATGCACGGGAAGCGCGTCAAAGAATTCGTGTGCGACGAGCATGGTAAAGCGATCGTCGCGGTAGTCGATTTGATCGAGAGAATCGTGCCAGGAGAGCGGAATGCGGCCGTGTTCGTGCGCGGTGCGGAGAGTCGTGCGTTGGAGGGTGCGCATAGCGGGGCTCGTCTCGACGAGATGCACACGGTCGAGTTTGTCGTGTACGGCCGGAAGCTGGCGGACGACCTAAGGGCGTGTGTGTGGGGATGTGAGCGTGGAGAGGGTGCGGAGGGGACAGACCCGTAGTATGTCGTCCATGAGGGTACCGCGTCCCGGACCGAGCTCGACGATCCGAAAGGGTTTCGAGCCCACGGACATCCATCGCCCAATCATCCAGAGGGCAAGGACCTGTCGCACGTCGAGGTCACGCGCACGGGGGGGGCTAGACGGAAGCGCACCTCGCCAAAGACCTGGCTGATCTCGGGGCTGGTAGTAAAGTCGCCGCGCGGGCCAAAGACGGGGTGGGAGGGCTTGAAGTAATAGCCATGGAGGGGGTGGGAGAGACAGAGCTGCATGTAAGTCGCAAAGGAGAGTGGGCCGGTTGCCTGTGGAGGGGGTGAGTCAGACTGGCTGGAAGGGGGGAGGAGGACGAGACCTTGAAGCTGTCCAGCATCATCTTTTCGACTTCTGTCGGGCCATGACTTTGACTTTGACCTTGACTCTGACTCTGACTCTGACTCTGACTCTGACCGGCGTAGAGTCGTCTCGGGGTGAGCCATCTCGACAGTCTGACCGGTCTCATCTCGAGTCAATGACTGAGCCGGTCCGGCGTCCAAATTTTCGGATATTTATCTACTCGGGTTCATCAGTTCCCATCCCACCGCTCATCTCCCTCCTCCTCCGCCATGGCCACTCGTATGTATATCACTGATCGACCCGAATACGTCTGACTGCTCTCCAGGCGTCCAGTTCGAAAACAGTAGCGACATCGGCGTCTTCGCCAAACTTACCAACAGCTACTGCCTCACCGCCCTGCATACCTCCGCCAACTTTTACTCTGCCTTCGAATCAGAGCTCGCCGATGTCATCCCCATCGTGCACACCACCATCGGGGGTACCCGCATCGTTGGTCGGCTGACCGCAGGTACACCATCCTGCCCCTAGCCTTACCCCGCCAGACTCATCTCCCCATCGCAGGAAACAGACACGGTCTTCTCGTCCCTTCGACGACCACAGACCAAGAACTCCAGCACCTCCGGAATTCCCTCCCGGATCAAATCGGCATCCAGCGCGTTGAGGAGCGTCTCTCTGCCCTTGGCAACGTCATCGCCTGCAATGACTATGTCGCACTCGTCCATCCTGATGTCGACCGTGAAACAGAGGAAATCATCGCAGACGTCCTCAAAGTCGAGGTATTCCGCCAAACAGTCGCCGACAACGTCCTTGTCGGAAGTTATTGTGTCATCACCAACCAAGGCGGTCTCGTCCATCCCAAGACGAGCATACAGGATCAAAACGAACTGAGTAGTTTGCTCCAGGTACCCTTGGTGGTGCGTTGCTCGGATCGTGTCGCAGCACCTTGCATCTGACCGTATATTAAGGCGGGTACTGTCAACCGTGGTTCGGATGTCATCGGTGCCGGTCTTGTCGTCAATGACTGGTGCGCGTTCACGGGCCTTGACACGACCGCAACAGAGATCAGCGTGATCGAAGCCGCCTTTAGTATGTCCCCCATTCTTGCTGGTGTTTGTCCCTCGCTCACCTCTCGTTCAGAACTACAAGGTCAAACGTCGTCTGCAATCATTGGTGAGATGCGTGACTCCCTCATCGACAACTGGGCATAGCACGTATCCGCTGGTTCTCCGTTTACTGTAGATGCTATACCTGGACCTGTATCCCAACATGTCTCTTCCAGCACACGCCACCCTACTCGTCTTGATCGCAATTTTTGTATCCCTGCATGCATCATGTTGTCAGAATGGTAGATAATGTCCGAAAGCTGCGCTCTCATAGTAAACCCCGACTTTTTGCGATGGCTTTCCAGCTGTTGAAAATGTATGAGCCGTACAACGACACCTCTCGCACGGCCTCCTCCGCTACCCCCGCATTCGCGAGGAGGTCATCCAGAAAAGAGGCTGCCGTGCCGGGCGACGTGAGTTGATGCAACTCGGCTGCGAGGTATATACCCGACATGGTAGCACGGCGTGTGTACCACGCCATCTAGACGATTGGACGATGTTAGCGAGCTGCACGTCGCCCAAGCAAACCCCCGACGTACCTCCTTTGCGTGGGGTTCGGCGATCCAACACGCCTGATCCGCGACGCGCGCTGCATGCGCGAGAACAGGAGAGGGTTCGAAAGGAAGGATGCTCGAGGACGTCGTGAGAAGAGCGAATGCCTAGTCACAGCAGGCGGTGAAGACGGGAGGATGGGGGTAGGAAGGGGGGGGACATGCCTCGGGGAGGTGCTCGAGCACCGGTTCGTTCGCCCTCAGTCGGGCGAGCAATACGTCCCGCATGCTCTGTGTGGACGAGGACGTCGACGTCCAGGTGCCCATATTCGTACCTGCGCCTGCACTTGCACCTCCGCCAACGCGCGCGTCGTGGTGGTCGTCCCGCTTCATCCGACACCGCGCGTCCTCTAACCACGCATCGACGAGCGTCCGACACGCGTCATCGCCGCGCCCAAAGAGCGCCGTTATGGCCTGGTCCGACAGCGGCTCTGCGTGCGGTTGTGGCAGATCGAGTACGGTGCGTGCCAACGCCGTCCGGGTGAACCCATGCGTCTTGACGAGCGGGATTGCGAGCTGCAACAATCGCGCGCTATTGCATCGTCTTCGTTAATGCTGTCGACGAGGACGACAGGGGACTCGCCTGGTGGTGGTGGTCATCACTCTCGTTGGTGGTCGCACACGAACGACGCCAAAAAAGGCAGGCCGACATTGCATAACAGATTATCTTGATCACCCCAAGGAGGAGGCACTCGCCACTTTTACCCGCAAAACCGCCCCGTATCGCACGTTCGACGCAGAAATGGCCGACTGGGGTACACTTTCTTTCTCGTTCCCCACCTTCGACATAGCTTACCACCACCACGCGCACAGAAGACTCGGACAACGCCTCCGCACCCACCACCGCCCGCACCGCCGCTCCATCACAGCCCGTGCAACCCGTCAAGAACAAATGGGAGGGCGAAGACGAGGATGAATCTACACCTGCTGTAAGTCACTGACTACCCCACCTCCACCGATCGAGAGACCACTGACACAGTCTCCGTCTGTCCTTGTCCCTATCCCCATCGCATGCACAGAGCGACTGGGAGGAGTCCTCAGAAGAGGAGGACGAAGAGGAGAGAAAACCTGCCCCCGCCTCGGTCGCACCCCCCAAAAAGAAGGGTACCCTGAAAGCCAAACTGGCCGAAAAAGAAGCTGCCAAAGCGTCCCGCGCAGCCCGCGATGACGGTGACGCCGAGTACGACGAAGACGCCGTCCTCGATCCACGCGAAAAAGCACGTCAGGACAAAGAGCGAGAAATATCGGCTGATCTCGAGAACGCGGCAGCCTTGTTGGGCTCGGCGGACTCGAGAGGTGAGCATTGTTGATTACCAGACGGGTCTTACGACCTCCGTGGAGTGTCTATATTGACGATGGGATGGTGTGTAGGATCATCCTCGAAAGATCTAGATTCGCTCCTTTCGGCCAACCCCCGCACTAGAGAGGACTTCCAAGCCTTGTCGACCCAGATCATCGAAATCGTTATCAAACGACATCAGAACAAGCCTCTTTACCCGGCATTCGTCGAGCACCATGTACGGCAGCTGGCTGAGCCCCTTAGAGACGTCGAGATCCGTAAGGCGGCAAGTGGATTGACCACACTAGCAAACGAGAAGCAAAGAGATCAGAGGGAGAAGGCAAGTGGGAAGAAGAAACCAAAGTCTACAGCCAGGCCAACCTTGGGTGCCGCAAAGGTATCTAACAAGTAAGTACCTGTATCCCCCAATGACCCGGACCGAGTCTGACACAAAGCGCTAGATTTGACACGGAAGTCTACGACGAGGCTTTGGACGACTTTGGAAAGGGAGGAGATGACTTCATGTAGAAATACCTACACACCCCCGCATATTGTGTGCTATAGTACGTCTTTGGAACATTGCTTTCCGATTTTCGATGTTGCAAGTAGGAACGCGAGACGTGCGTGCACTGCACCTCAGGATTCGCCTTCTTCCCCTCCGCCGTCACTCTCCTCGCCGTCGCTGACGAGACCCACCAGACCTGCACCGCTCTTTTCTTTCAGCACTTTGCCAGCGTCCTGAAGTTTCGACGCGAACGCCTTCCGTGCGCCAACATTCGCACCGACGTCCCAGATTTGCAATCTCGCTTTGGATCCCGCCGCGGCAATCGTGAGTGGATCATCCGGCGAGAAGACGGCAGAAAACACTTTGCCCTGTCGTTCGCATAAGACGACGGGGCGAGAGGAGCACGAATCGCACACGTACGATGTCGAGGTCTCTCGATGCAACCATACTCACCGACGGCTTGCCTCCTTCAGACTGGTCTACATTCCAGACTTTGACGACCTTGTCTGTCCCGCCACTCACTAGACACCCGCGAAGGAGAGGACTTACATCCAGCGCGGACGCAGCGCCGTCATGTGCGGAAATCGTGAACCGTGAGGGTGACGCCGCCTTGAGGTCTGTCGGTAACGTCCGCGCATCGAAATTGAGCACGAGACCGTTTTCGAGTGAGACCTGACGGCCTTGGTGAGTGGACGCACGTCCGTAGTTTGGAAGAGCACCTTACGTAGAAGGCATACGACTCCCAAGGATCCCATCTGAGGGCCTCCACGTCCGCACCGAGTACAGCACCCACCCCTGTATCCGGCGCTCTCGAATCGAATACGCGAACAGTCCGGTCGTAACTGCCAGAGAGCAGCACGGTAGGCTCCTTCTCGTTCCACTGCACTGCCTGCACCTTATCCTTGTGGACGTTGAAACTCCGTATCGCAACAGCACTCTTACCGCTTCCGTCCGCATCGGCCGTCGGCGCCCGACTGAGATCCCATAGCTTTACAGTCCGGTCTGCAGACGCAGAAGCCAGCATCTGTCTGTGCATTTTATTCCATGACAGACCGAGCACCGCATCGACGTGATGTGCGTCCGACGTCGGTCTCGCCTTTGTCTTTTTGCGCTTTTTCTTCCCTGTGCCAGCTGGGACAGGTACATGTGCGGCCGTTTTGTCGGGTCGTCCAAGGACCATGTCAGGGTACATGCTCTCGACCACATCTAGCGACCATATCTCGATCTCGGGGTCGAGCGTCCCGACGGCCACATAGCTCCCTTGCTTCGTAGTACCGTCGACCTGCACAGACGAAGACGTGGAAGCAGGTGTAAAGTCGAGCCATTCGAGGCAAAGAGGGAAGTTGGGGAGCATCAAGTCGTGGTGCACGTACAGGTTTTCCTGCACTTCGTCGTATACGTAGATCTCCAGCTGGGATACCTCGTCCTCGGTTTTGGCGGTGACGAGGAGATTGTCAGTCGGCAGTATTTCCAACTCTTGACGCTCGTCCTCCTCGTCCTCCTGTCAACGCTCTAGCGAAAGATCGACGTTTTTAAGAATGAACCGGACGGACCTCTTTTAGTGTAATGTATGGGTCATCTGCATTATCGCGATAGAACGTCAACCCTTTGATATCTGTGAACGGACCGATCCCTGGAATAGCAATAATAAATCGGGGAACGGGCCAAGGCCGAGCTCTTGCACATACCTTCCTCGTCAACGTCGTCATCATACTCGTCGAGATGATATTCCGCCAAATCATCGGTCTTGGTCCCTGACCCGACGGGCGGCTTTCCCTCGTCCCTATTCCCGTCCTCATCCACAGCCATCGCGTCACCGTCGTCCTCTTCGCTTCCTCCGCAACTTGGTCGATATATAGGAATGCGCAGCCATATGTGGGACTCACTCGATCCATTCGTCGTCGTGGTCGTCTGCGGGGCTATCACTGGAATGATCGGCTTCGTCTCCCTCGATGCCCTTGCCCATCTTCTGTGCCGCTTCGTGCGCACGTTCGAGTTCCCTGCGTGCATCCTCAAGCTCGATTCGGGCGAGTGTGCTTACGCGCTCCAGTTCGCTCTCGTCAAGGACATATTTGCGGGGATGACGCGTGGTGATGCCTCGTCTGACCCTGGAAAAAACGTGGATCAGAGCAAAGCGACTGGAGGTTCGAGTTAGGCTTACCATGATACGCAAGAGATCAAGTTGCTCATCGTCCCTTGATCTCAGGACTCTCTCCGGTCCACCATCCTATTTCATTCCATGGAATTTTTTTGTACTAGAAATCACGTGACATGTATTACTTGCTCGGGAACCAAAATGGTCGGAATAAGGATAACTTAGGTAGAACATCCAAGAAAACCGAACGCAGACTCAAACCAACCCTCCGCCCCCCATCCGGAAGGTATCCCATATGGCTCTGCCTACCTCACCCCAGAACTTGTGTAGCATGGAGCCTCCGTGAGCATCGACTAACCGCCGCTTCACTTGATCTGCTGTGGATGCTGGAACTGGAGATGCTCGCACACGCCGCAGTCGGACGACGTACGACACGACCGGTAAGAGAAAGAAGAGAATCGTCAACACGGTGAGCCGATTCCTCAGAAAGTATGTGCGAAGGGATTCTCTGATCAATGCCAGGACGCCTGGAGAGTGTCCTGTTGTCGCAACAGAGTTGTGCAAACCCCGGATGACACTGGCACGAGAGCTAGTACGCGGTGAAAATTGAGGATCACTCGAGTGTTGATGCAGGGACGGCCTGGTCACCGTCACGTTCGAGGAAGCCGAGGTTGAAGAAGTTGCGCGTTGCTTTTGACTAAGTTTCGAGGGTCCAGTGTGAGGAACAGCAGTACGGTCAGATGTGGCCGAGAGGGAAGAGCTTGAAGAAGAAGCAGACGGCGCAGGTGAAGGCAGACGAAGAGGGACAGCGGCAGGTGTCCGAGTAGCCTTCTCTCGAAAGGCTCTGTCAAGGGATGCTTGAAACTCCTGCGGGCCGATTACTAGATGTGAAACCAGCATGCCGGTCAACTTACCGTCCTTTTGCTTGGCGGCAACTCGACCTCATAGGTCAAGAATTCCTTGGCATAATCCCACTCCTCGAGGCGTGGCAAGATATGTAGACAATACAGCTCGAGTACCTTTTCATAGGCTTCCCCGGTCGACAGAACGAAGTCGTAGTGCCCACGGTTCGACAACCAGTCCTCTGTCATCTCCCGACCGATAATCGGGCAGCTCACTTGAATGCTGGACACAATATGTGTAATCAGGACCTGGTGTGGAAGAAATGCGGACGTAGGTGTCCTGGGTAATGGGGATGGTGTGAAAAGGGCAAGTGACCGTGCATGCGACGTGGCAACAAACGATTGAGGCGATAGTAGCAACAGCTCGCGCAGTGCAACCGGCAGGGTAGCACGGTCTGGGGGCGACGCGTATACAGTAGACTCAAAGGTGATGCGAAGGATATCCCATTTACGACGATGGGCATCATGTGCATCCGGCGCAGGTGTGGTTGGGGGGTGCAGCATTGAAAACGCTGAAGCAATCAAGGTAGCTGTGAGAACGACATCGCGGTGAAGAAATGCCTGAGCAGCCCTGTTATAGAGAGACTGTAGAGTTGCCTCTGATGTGGACGAGGACGAGTTTGTGAGGGTAGACTCAAGGCTCGCTTTGAGGGGCAACATGCCCTGTGTTGCCTTGGTCGTCGTCGTCGTGGTGGTTGCTGTCGACATTCGTGGCGAGTGTCGACTCGACACAGTTCGGAGCACTTGATTGCCTGTAGTAGGGTCAGGCAGAAGCATTTGCCGAGTTCCCGTTACAAATTTGGAATTCGGCCGGAGTTGACTTTGACAAGGCACGTTCCAAACCCGGAAAATGTTTCTCACGATAACCCTCATTTGACACGACCAGTTGGTGTGCTTCCACCCCTACGCCTTACGATTCCCTACTGGACGTGTCTCGATGCACGTACACTACGCGACCTTGAAAGCGCACTGTAAAAGTGGAGTCGATGGGTATGACCGCGGCAGACGGACATGATCCAACGTCCTGTTTCATCTCCTTCAATCGCCTGTCCTCGTTTCATTGTGCTCGCGCCAACGACAAGCCTCACAGTTGTGCCACACCTTTCCTGTAGGAAAGATACCATCGCCGTTCGTCAACTCAATCCATTGTCACTCCCGCACGACTGAGTTGCGAATACATGTAGAACCCCCACTCGTCTCTACTCGCAGCCCTCCAAGCTCATGGGCGCCAACTAAAGTGGCCCCTCCATTACGAGGCGCAGACAAGTCCCAAGCACGGTGGAAAGCTCTGGCGCGAGTGCACCCAAACGTCGCTCTCGAGGACGGGAACGCGGACAAGGACGCGGAAGTGCTTCGCCGAGCCCGAACTTTGGTGTCCTCGGAATTGTTCAGGAAGCAACTTTTGGCACCGTCGCCGCTTATATATCTGCTTGTATATTTTATTTGTAATCAACTCCCACGGTCACCACCTTCCACAGGCTCTCTTCGTGGAATCGGACAAGCCTCATGGATCTGGTTTGACCCAATTCTTGCGCGTACAAGATAAAGAACCTTATTTTCCAGGGGTCTGTCGGCCATGGACACTGTGCTGAACCCGTTCGCCGGAAACCTGATCGTTGGATTGAAATCAGGTCGATTGTATGATCCTCATCCTCAGGGCGTGCAATCCGATCGTGACTGGGCTACTCGCACTACCCGTTTGAGAAGTGAGAAGTGCATCACTCATGGCACATAGAGGAATTCGCGGGGAAACTTCAGGTATACCGGCTGCCCTGAGGGGCAGGGGCTATTATCCTTTTCCGTAGAACGTGGGTACCGTTGTCGAATCTGACTGGATGGTCATGCGATTGTAAGATAGCGCTCTAGCGATGTGGAAAGACTGTTATCACTTCTCTGCAACACCGAACGAGCAACCGAAGATGATTCTCTGAAAGGACGGCGAGGAATCCTGGAGCCTGCGCAACGTGTATCCATCTACTTTTTGTAGTATGGAACATCTAGAAGGCGTGCTCGGGTCACAGAAATTTCTGTGCATTGTGCGCTGTAGTGGGTGGCGGAGCATTATTCAGAGAAAAAAGCGAGAGGTAGAGAAACAGAAACTGCGTCATGTCTCCATGACCCCAGCTGGAGAGGATTGACGCTCGACGGACACTTCGGCCGCAAGTCGCGAAATTTCAGAGAATGCAGCTTTGAGGGAATCCAGGTCTGTATCGAGGCCCTCGGCCCGGTTTTTCATCTGTCATTAGCAAGTTGGACGTGGAGAAAAGGAAATTGTGGTTCTGCGTACCGCTGCGATCGTTTCATTTGCGGCGATGAGTTCGTGATGATGACCATACACGAGAGACTGTCGCTCGCTGTCTAGCTGCCGTATCTCTTCTTGCAGTTTCAGTATCTCTCCACAGAACAAAAAGGAAGCCCACCTGCAAGAAGCTCATTTTCGCACTTGAGTAGGGCAGGGAGAGAAGACGTCGTGATAAGCTGATCGTAATACGTCTTGGCATCGAAAGCCGGCGAGTCTGGCATACCACTGTCAACATGGAGCGGAGCAAGGTGACGTGCGGACATGCCCATGTTCATCGGATCGTTGCTCTTTCCGGGAATGGGTGGTGGTGGTCCTACCCCGAGACCATAGTGTTTCCTCAACAGGTCCATCGCGCGTGTCTTGGTTGCTGACCCTGGGGCCGCCCCTGACGAGGTTGGCAGGCCGAGTCCGGAACTTGGACGGTGTGGGAGGGTGGTTGTGGGGCTCATAGAGCGGAGCGGTGAAGAAACTGCTCGTTGTGTCGACTGCCTTCGCTGACTGGTTGGGGAGGACGGTAGGGACATTGTGGACGATCACAGACTGGAGCGACTTCATGTAACGCGGTCACGTGTTCAGACCCGGCGTGTGCACACGCTCCTTCTACGACCGCCCTCAACTGTAATACATGGCTATTGGCATCGACTCCGACTGGCTTGTCGCAGATAGCGAGGATGAGGATGAATTCACCGAATTTGCGCAAGTGAACGATTCCGGGGCGCCAGCACTAACCCAGTCCACTACGGCGGGTAATTTAACTTTATCCGACTGTAAGCTTATCGCCGTACAGATATCAGCTCACATTCTTATAAAACTTATCTCCTATAGCGTCAGTAATTCAGACGGGTGTCTTCTCCACGTACCGGGCACGTACTCCTCAACAAGGTCGTCAGTCTTCGCCGACGTTGGCAGACGAGTCCCTCTTCACCCCACCCAAGGAGGACGGGATGGACTCCACTATTGGTGACTTCACGAATGCAAATTCAACATCTGGCGCATTTTCAGAGGCTCACCCAAGGCCCCGAGTGGTCATGAAGAAAGCCGCGACTTCTGATCACAATACCAATGCAGCGCACACACCACTTTCTCACATTAGTGACCCTCCTATCTCAAGACAGACTAACGAGAGTATTCTTCCTGCATGGGATACGTCCGTCCTTCCTTCTGAGACAGTCGATGATGCATACTCTTCATTTGACATCGCGGAGCGCGCCAAGTTGCGCTCAAGGAAGTCACAGACAACTAAAAAACCCGTATATACCCCATATCAGGCGAACGAGGTTATTGAACTGACCTCGGACGAGGATGAGTTGGTTTTAAAGTCCACAAAGCGCCAGAAAAAACAAGTCAACGCAGTGCTAAAACCCAAAGTCCCAACAAAGCCACGGCCAAAACCCACGCTCAAAGTCAAACCAACGGCTGCATTACCAGGTGGCTTGGGATCGAGTCGAACTGTGGACCAGGTTCATGAAGCGCCACCCGGACGATGTGCAATTTCTCAGTTGCCTGTGTCGACTGTGCCTACTGTCCCTCCGTCAACGCCACCCCAGCCCCGTGAGCTCACGCCCCTTTCCTCTCCTCCAGTAGTTATTCGCAAACGCAAGAGAATCCACCCTTCGATTGCTGAGGATGACGATGAAATGGACATCACCGGCAGTACACCTGGGGTTACTCCGTTACCCAAGCAGCCCCCACCCTTCTTCGCTGCTTCCTCATCTTCGTTACCCACGGATTCTGGTGTTGAAGTATCTCACATTGAACCACCCAGTGGTCGAGGTAAAAAGGAGCGGGCGTCGTCCAGTAAAAAGGGAACCCGAGCCAGATCGCAGAATAAAGGAAAGAGGGGAAAGAAGCTGGAGATATCCTGTACCGTTGACGAAGTAGCTGAAGAGCCTACAAAGATAACAAAGGTGTCTCCTACCTCGGCTGCAGAACACGCTCCAAGTGTCGCAATAGATTGCTACTCTTCAGTGGCTGGAAAATCCACTGCGGGGAAGAAAACTTCAGGAAGGCAGACTGAAATGGAGAGTGGAAAGGCCAGAAAAATCAATCCCTACGAGGAACGAGACGAACCGGCCCCCTTGTTCAAGTCTGATACAGTTCGTACGCCACCTGTGGGTGAAAGAGAGAACGAAGGAAGAAAGGTAAACAGGCTACTCCTTTTACGCCACTATACTCATATGTACGATCTAGGAGAACCTACGACCAGATGACACTAACCCCCCGCAAAGAAACCCGCCACCAGAGCATACTTCGACTTCAGGTCTTCGTGGTTCTTCACTCAAACCTAAGCTGACCTCCATGTCTGAGCTCATTCAGCGCGCCAATTCGCAACCAAGTTCACCTTTTCCTAATGCGACTCGAACATATTCACCTCTTCTCAAGTCCTCTCGCGCAATGCTCTCGAGGATTGCTCCTCTTCATCCAAATCGTCGGACTCCGCCACCGCCAATGCCCCGCCCACCACCCCCAAGGAAGACCAAGAAACAACTCGAGATGGAAGAGAGGATCGAAGAAGAGTTGTCTGAGACAATTGACGGGTGGATTTGCCTTACGGATGACGAGAGAAAAGCTCTAAGAAAAGCCCGGATTGATGCCGAATTAGGCTATGAGTAGTCGAGGCTGTGACGGCTTTCATTCTGCCACTCGCGCACTCTGGATTGTTCAGGTCCGCCCCCGTCATTCATCTCATATGTTGTAATAACTTTCATCGTAATAGCGCCAAGGTCCCGCAAGTTCCTCAATGACCCCCGTTCTCATTCCGAGACCGATTCATCACTACCCGTATCGATTTCGTCGCGTTATTGTAACATACATGAATGTGTAACATACAGGCGAAGTGGATTGCGCATACCACTTGGAAGTGATGCTCAACCCCATTCCCAATAGGCTATTCTCGACAAGCGTTGGAGATAAGTCCCAGGATTCTGCTCTTGCATTCCTCTACTATCGGGTCGCTGAGTTCCTCGAACTTTGGCACAGCTTCCATCAACTCTGCACCTGGAAATTCTTCCACCACTTGCTTGGCTGTATCCTCGCACGTCCTCTTCCACTGAGAGCTTCTGAAATCCTTTTCTCCTATCTGCATTACTACCACGGCTACCTTCAGTTTCCTTTCGCAAAAATTGGAATAGATCTTGTCGTAGATCTTCCAATGGTCCTTGATTCTGATCTTCTTCGCTTCAATGCAGAGCAGGACTAGGTCGATACTAGGATCGCCGCCGCGTAAGAGCTTCTTCGACTCACGATCGGCACCAGGTGTGACCCCAACGATTCTGCGAATGCGCTCGAAAACCGGTTTCCTTTCCGACGCCTCATTGAGTCCCCTCGTGTCCCAGACGCAATACCTGGTACCCCGTTCCACTACTTCATATTGCGTGGTTCGAGCGGTGCACGGTCTAACGTTATTGTTTACTTCAGCCTTTTCCTCGCCGTTGAGCACATTCACTAGAGTGCTCTTCCCGACCCCGGTCATCCCGACAAGGGCCACGTGGATGGTGCGTTGATGTGATGTCTTCTAGCAAGAGATTAATGGCGACAAACGCCAACGGCGGATACAGAACTAACCGACATCCCCCAACTTTGATAGGCGAAACGTCCACCAACTCGGTGCGTGCTAGTGACGGTGCGATGTGTAACTGGGATCTGGTTGACGCTCGTTTCTAGACGCGTGGTATCCTATAAGTACATGCGGCGAGCTATCTTGCCTCCATGTGGACTCCAGCAGGCTGCGCCACACCCGCTGTAGCTGGTGAGCTTGGGACTGGCTATCGGAGCTCTTCCGTTGCGGTGACCATCCAGTATGAGCGTCGTTTAGAGCTTGGGAATGTCATTAGCTCGAAAATCGTGGGTCGCAGACGTTGTAACTAGTACATACAGTATATACGTTCTATCAGTGCGTATGTCGTCAAGTAAGTGAGAGATCAAGAGTCGAGGCATCAAAAAGTGCCAGTATGTTCTTGAACAGCTTACGGGAAAGTAAAAGCGATCATGTCCTATCAGAAAGCCGAGAGATGAGGCTCTTCAGAGCCAGAGTGTCTTCCATACACTCTGGCGAGGACGTGTCTCGGTATCTTCGCACCATCAACAGGAGATCACTCGTGTCGACGAGTCCATTCCCCAGATTCAAGTCACCGAGCTGATCCCTGCACCTCTTCTCCCACTGCCGAGCGAAGCCTGGAGTCATCTGGGTGATTACAATCACTGGTTTGACCCTCCTGTCGCAGTACTCGACATAAACCTTGCGAAAATGTCGCCATTGAATCGGAACATCTATCTTGGAGGCGTGAATGCACCACATAAGGATAACTGTGGAAGCAAATCGCGTCTGGTCTCCATCATTTAGATCAATGACGCGCTCCCGACACATGTTTCTGAGATCGCGTTCAGGTTGGCGTCTGGAGGACAACCAGAGACCTTGCTGACGAAGCCAGTTTGCGGCCGTGTCCATCAGATTCGGGTGGTCCAGCGCTTCATCAAGGCCCCGCGTGTCCCAGAAGCGGCACTGCAAGGTCGTCCCCCCGACGTCCAACATTTCGGTCTGCATAGTAGTCTCTATGGGACAAGGTCTGGCGCCGTTTGATACCTTGGACGCTCGGGCTGAGCCGCTGGTGGCACCGGTAATCATGTTGATCAGGGTGCTCCTTCCGACGCCAGTTTGGCCAGCCAAGAGAATGTTGACGTTGCGTCCCCCTTCAACCATGGCAGTCTGCTAAAGTAGGTGTCTTGTTTGCTCTGTGACATCGAGAGGCCCACTACTTACATGCGCTGGTGCCATTCTAGGTTTACCCTGATCCACCACGGACGTGAGAGGTATCGTCAAGGGCATTGGGGAGGGATCCCTTATAACTCAGTAAAACACTCTGCACACGAGGCAGATGCTCCCAGATATATCATCGCAGTCATCAATCACAACGCGTGAATGCCGCCCCACATAGTAAGAAACGGAGAAATTCCCTCCCTAGAAATTTGAAAGGTGTGTTGGAGCTGGGGAGTCTGTTGGAATATGGACAATCACGCACGCAGATTCACTCCATTCGCTACCCGTCATGCGCCATCATTTGGCCATTTCTTGTCTCCACTTGTTTTATTTCGTCTACTCTCTCGCGGCACATGTTATTGAAACATGTTCACTGCCGTTACCGTTACCAGCACGTTTTAGATTTCCATTTATGGTAATAATTACGTAAGCTTAGAGCGTACACTTCGTACCATTTTCTCGTTTATGTCCTTAGTAGCTTGATATCTACTGAGGTTGTTATAGGTTAGGTTATTATAATTCCAGTTAGCCTCTGCACAACACTCTTTTCAACAGTTACAACCATTTAGACACTCGATGTTTACTTGCCGCTTGTCTTGCAACCACTTTGTTTAGTTCGTGCAGTATAAAACCTAAGTGATCGAGAGCGAGTCCGTCATTTGTATAACGCGCGACTGAGTAAATCTGCTTGTTAGCACTCGCGCAGCCTGATTCGTTCTTGGACTCGTCACATACTAGTTCGATCTCTAGCGAGCCATCGATCTAAAGTGTCATGCACAGGGGTGTCCGTACATGGCCAGCGACTGCGATTGGGTTTGAACATGGCGTTCTCTTGATGTATTTTCAGTGACGGAACGACAGCCAGCGGGCTTTTCTCAGCAAAAAAGCCGAGACACACTTGAAGGAGAATACCGACCAGTGACCCTCTTAGGGAGTGTCGGCGAGAAGTCTCGAGGCCTTGCTCCCACATTCTATCGCAGGGTCTCTCGAATATTGGGACCATCCTTGCGTCTGGAACTTGTCTTTTGTCACACCTCAAACATCCTTTCTCTGGTACCCCGATCCATCCTAGTGACCACCACTACGGCCTGGTTTTCTTTCAGCAGAATTTGGCATATATCCCGTCATAGCGCTTCTGTCGATCGTCAACACGTATGTCCTCTATCTCGATGCAGAACAATATGAGGTCGGTTTGGGATCTTTACTACGCAAAATTTTCCAGAGCTCATGACATGCATTGGGAAGCACGAGCAATTAAAGCCTGTCGCTTCCTGATCCTATGTGTCAATCAAGCCCCTCGCGTCCTACAGAGCATTTAACACCCTCCTGCTCTATGTCATAGCGACCTGATCTGATGGTACATGGCATGGCTACATTGGCGCGATTTGGACCGCTGAGCACGCTCATTAACGTCCCCTTCCCCACCTGGTCACGCCAATGGGAATGATGTGCTTAGTGGGTCCATTCTGTTCGTTGATGGTACTTATAATAAAGAATCCGCCGGGAAAGAGACAACATGCCTTTGGTGACGTTGTTCCAATACAAACGACGGGTGGGTATGAGTGGATAAGGTAAATTTGATGTCGGGGAGCTACGAAGCAATCGTAGCTATGATACCACGCTGCATGCCACAGCTGAAGCTTTGATGCCTCGCTAAACAGTCTCGTCCTCCAAGACCTTGTTCGCGTGGCTAACTAGACCTGTGTGAATGTCAGGGAGATCCCGACCCGTTGGAAGGATTCAAATCAAGAATGTATTGCCGAGACCTAGTTCCTAATTACGGGCGCGATACGGTATAAAGGAGGACAGATTTTGGGACCTCGAGGATTTCACTGTGGCTAAATAGGCGTACGTATGAGTAAGTAGAGCAAACGAGAACTGATGGTATCTAGGCGAGGGACATGCTGAGGTATGAAATGAAGGTGACGGGCAGGAGGTGAGGGCATGACGGTGACAGGTAGAGCAGTTGCATGGCAGTGAACGACATGCGACGCAGTGCTTTGTAGGGTACCGTACCACTAGTGGCTTTGCCAAGTACCATAGACCAGGCGACTCCGCCCACAAGTAACGAGGAGAACGGACGTGAAGTTTACTCCAAGGATTGTTGATCAACGTTTCGTGAGCGTGGAGATGAGATTTTTAAGAGCGGTGGAATCTTCGTTGTACTCGTCGCAGGGTGTCCTCCGGTACTTCCTCACCCTTAATAGTGGAACATTGACGACGTTGGTTCCCTCTCCCAGAGACAATCCTTGAAGCTGAATATTACATCTTTTCTCCCAGTCTTCCACATTAGGTGCCATTCGAGTGATGACCACCACAGGTGTGGCCTTTTTTTCGCAATATTCCACGTACACCTTGCGAAAATTCTGCCAATGAACTGAAACATCAATTTTTGCGGCGTCCATACACCACACGAGGATGGGTGTGGCAAGCCTCGTTCGGTCACGGAGAGTTTCTTTCAATTCGCGTGCTTGTTGGGAATCTTGAGAAGTTACCAAGCGAATCCAGTCCGCTATTTTGTTCATGAACCCCCGGTTATGCATATCTGCGGCTTCACCGAGGCCCCGCGTGTCCCAAAGGAGACATTGCAGGCCTGTTGCTGGTGGCATTGAGTAAGATGTCGCGTGTTCGGTACACGGACAGGCGTCGATCGACACCTTGGCTGCTCCACTTGAGCCATCAGGGATGCCCATAATCATATTGATAAGGGTACTCTTTCCGACACCTGTTTGGCCAACCAAAATGACATCGGTCTTGACATTTGGCTGGAGGTATTGGCGACAATTACGAAAGATCTCAAACGATGGAACCACCGACTCACCTCCGTCATCCTGGCTGTCGGAGGCGGGGTGTCGTGGATATTGAATGCAAACACGTATCCGTGTGTTTTATGTTGTAAAAGAGGGCACGGTGTAGGACGTGGTCGTCGCCGGATGCAAGTGGTGCACGAGGCAGACCCATATCATGATCTCGGCGCGCTGTGCTGCATTTGGACCGAGTAAGTGGCTGTGCAACCTGACCACAGCAAAGGCAACCGTTGTCATTCCCAACCGACTGATATCACTGAAGAGAATCCAGACGTATCGCCGCCTGCAGTATGGCCCTGCCTTATCTTACTAGCGTTTTCGACACTTTGAAAGACCAGGCCAAGGATGCAATCTGGGCACTTTCTTCCTGTCTCTGCCAGCAATCTGCCAAGATTAAAATCAACGGTCGAACATGTCAGTATACTGTGGTTGCGTTGTCAGCAATTCAATTTGATTGTCATACATCCTTCTGGGGTCACTGACAATACCTCCGTGGTAGTCAATATCATTAAAGTTCTTGGCGAAGGCGGATTCTCTTTCGTCTACCTTGCTCAGGATGACATTAGTGGGGTGAGCACCACTGGCCTTGAAACATTTTGGCCATTTTAACATATCACTGTTCAGAGACAATTTGCTCTCAAGAAAATAAGATGTCCCATTGGCACGGAAGGCGTAAAGGATGCCATGCAGGAAGTCGAAGCGTACCGGCGTTTCAGGTGAGTAGTCCCACGGCTCGTGTTCATAATTCTCAAGTCCGTATGACTTCAGGCATCCAAATATCATACGCATACTGGTGTGCTGCTTTCCACGAACCAATAGCGAGGTTACTCAAGTAAAACTCTACTAGGACTCTGCCGTTGTTCAAGACCCTGAGGGTGAAGGTCAAGTTGTATACCTCTTCTTACCTCTGTACAAGGTTCTTCTACTTCCAATTCCCATTCACTCTCCTGACGCACAGTAAAGCGCGGAAATGTCCAAGACGCCATTAACGCGAATGTCGTAAACGGAAAGCACTTCTCAGAAAGAGACATCGTTCGCATATTCAAGGGTACATGTGAGGCCGTTCGTGCTCTACATGATTACCACACAACACCTAGTTCGCAGTCAAAGCCCCGTCCAATTTCTCCCCGGCATCATGCGCCTTCCACTTCACACGTGCATCATTCAAACGACCACCACTCTGACGATGAAGAGGATGATGCGCTGCTATCACATCCCGATGGTAACGGCGACTCTTCCGTTAACATACCCCTCGTGAAGAAACCTTGGGTAGGTGTGGAGGATGGCGTATTCGATCACGGCGAGGACGTCTCGAAAATTACAGACATCCAAAATGGAAATTCGGAGCATGGGAAGGGTGAACACGTACCATATGCTCACAGAGATATCAAACCAGGGTGAGTTTTGCAGTAGCTCTTGCTCCCCCTTGACTGAGGGTCTGTGGAATCAGGAACGTCATGATCGCTGACGATGGCGTGACACCGATTCTCATGGACTTTGGTAGCGCAATGAAAGCCAGAATTCCCATAGAGACCAGATCCCAAGCACTGCTGCAACAGGTAAATTACCCAGTTAGTACAGACACAGTGTCTTATTTGTCCTGCAGGATATTGCGGCTGAGAGAAGTACAATGGCTTACAGAGCGCCAGAGCTTTTTGATGTCAAGACAGGTGCAATTCTGGACGAAAAAGTCGATATCTGGGTAAGGTCCCCTGCTTAACATATCTCGCAATATGCTCAGTTCACCAGTCGCTCGGCTGCACACTGTTCGCAATGGCGTATTCACATTCTCCATTCGAGAATACCCAAACAACGGAACAGGGTGGATCTATTGCCATGGCTGTTCTGAACGCGCAGTACAAGCATCCGAGTTCAGCCCATTCTCGAGGCCTGAAAGACCTCATCGATAGTATGCTGAAGGCG
Organism: Pulveroboletus cf. rosaemariae; assembly: GCA_038089275.1. Classification (NCBI taxonomy): domain Eukaryota; kingdom Fungi; phylum Basidiomycota; class Agaricomycetes; order Boletales; family Boletaceae; genus Pulveroboletus; species Pulveroboletus cf. rosaemariae. Next base: position 73,802 of record JBBPKN010000090.1, read on the forward strand.
AACCCCTCAGAACGGCCAAATATCCACCAGGTATGCGTTACATTGACCAACTTCAGGCCATCCCTACAACCTCCAACTGCAGGTCATCCAATTGACTGACAGGGTATTGCAATCCTTAATGTAGGACAGCATTTACGAAAATTCATCTCCGAAGACTCGGCAGTTTTTCAGTGGTGGATTTATTGCGAGATTTGTCTCTTTGGAACTTAGTTCCTCATATTGGTCACCCATAGGCTATGATGTCTTCCTAGTGCCTTTGAGTTTAGGTCTGAGAACCGACTTTTTACTGTTGTTTGACGTCTTGGTGTGTGAAGCTGATTTCACTGTCACGCCCCGAGTCTCCATGATCGTGCTAGTAAAGATCTTACTTTCCAACTTTTGCTTCTTCCGAGTTTTTCCCGGTTGATCTTGCGACACTGGTAAATTCTGCAAGTTCACCTTACACGGAACGGCAGGTCTTCTCTCGTCAGTCGTGGAGAGCTGCTTCAATGCCTTCCTTGCTATCGCTCTCGCCTTGAGATCCTTGTGACGTTTCCTCTTCTCAAGTATGACGGCCTGTTTGACTTGCTGTGATGTGGTACAATGTCAAAATCTTGGGCTTAGAAAAACGGAAAACCTGACGCGTTTCAAGGCCCGCTTCGATAGTTCCTGCGACTCTGCTATCTGCGCGTCAGGTGCAAGACTGATAGCTCTGATGAGCTCCCAGGCATTACTATGTGGGTCTGCATCAGCAGAGAGCTTTTTGAAATGTTCGAAACGTCGCTTATGCGCCTGCGTGTGTGTCAATGAAAACTGATAGAGGGCTTTGCAGAGGACTACGTACCTTTGAATTCCTATGCGCAGTAGCCATTCCCATATTTTTTATGAGCTTTGCCTTGCACAACGCGCACCCGTAAACGGTCGGATGCAAGGAGATGAGATAAATCGGATCCCTCAGAGCCTCATCGACTGACATCGGGGGACCCCCGATGACGCCCTCGTCTTCGGATGCCACACCTTCCTCTTGGTCCCTGTGCCCGCCACTGTCTACGTCGGAGTCATCTGGTTGAGCACCTTCATGTTCCGAGCCTGAATCTGATTCATCGGATTCCGTGTCGTTCAGACCCATGACCTCGCTCGTGGGATGGTCCAAAGACAGCTCTTCCTCTTCCTCCCGTCTTTTTCGTTTTCTCTCTACTCGTTTGAACATTGGGACAGACTGGAACGCCTAGCTGGAGTACAAGTTTGAATTGATCAGTATGTACAGCCACCGTGCTCCTTATTTTCTTCCGTTCATGCACTGTCGGGGTACTCGACTACTCAGATTGAGGGATGTCCAACCGACCCATGTCCTCGAGAGATGTCGCCATATGCAGACTAGAACCACTTCACGTCCTTTTGAAGAGTCGGACGGCTCCGTCTCCCAGGGTCCTGTGCATACCCATCTCTCTGGCGACATGAAACATGTCACGAAAGTCACGGAACAGCTCCTCAGCGCGGCCTCTAGATCTCGGATACTACCTGCGTCAGGATGGAGACATAAGAGGTCATTAAGGGGAGAAGAGAAACGACTTGAGAAGGATGTCCGTGCCCCCGGGACGCTCAGACCACCGACTAAACAACTGGCTGCATGGCAGGAAGCAGCAGTGGACCCTACTCTGGAGCCAGACGAGACATACGAGCCCCGAGCAAGTGATATTCCAACTCCTGGTACATACGTCGACATTCGCAGGTACGTGGTGGATGTAATCCAGCACCCGGTGTCTGCTTACTGTAACTTAGGGATTTGACCTCTGCATCGGGAATTGTCCTTGGCCATGCCTTGGTTGATAACCGCAATTATATTCTCTCCCTTACCCTTACTGGGGATATACTTACTCATTATGTTGCCGACATCTTCTTCGAAATCCCTCAGATGATCCCTCGTGATCTCGTGGAAAGGGCTGGCCTCGCTTTAATACCAACTAGAAGGACAGAGGTCAATGCACGCGTGGAAATTCTCCGGCGTCTGAGGGAGGTCGAGCGTCGAGTTGCTCAGTCCTATTGTGCTATCGGCAGTCGGAATGTCGTACTCTACCCTCTCGTCAGATCTTCGAGTCCTGACAAGTGGTCGACCGTCACAGTACCACAAGCTGCAGAGCTCATATCTAATCCGCAAGACTTGGATCATTACAACCTACTGGCGACGCACCGCTATCTAATGAACCATACTGTCGAGTTTGTCCCAGATTTCCTTTCCCATCGCACGGTCCAGGTGTGGGCCGTCCGTCCGCAGTCCCACGTTAACAAATTGATTGCCGTTAGAGACTTGATTTACCAGTCTAGTCCTGCGGTTGAATCGTTTGTATTCAAAGCCCGTTCGATCATGGCCGCCAGTAGAAAGCGTTTTATAGAGTCTTGGAACGAGCGCCCTACCCAAGAGCTGAACACGGATGTTCGGTACACACAAGAAGAACGCCTAATCGCTGATGTGCTACACCATTCCCTTCACCGTCGTCGCCAGATTCGTGCTGACCCCTATTCCCTTGTCGTGACGACTGTGCTCAAAAAATTGGACGTTGCAGAAGTAATCGACACTGCAGTTTTACATCAGGTGTTGGTTGATTTGGGTCACCTGGCACCATGGGACGATTTAGTATCGAGGTGGCCAGAATTTGACCTCGATCACACCACAGACGAGAAGTCGGCGAAGGTTATTACTCAGGATCAGATAGTTCAGAAGAACCTAGCAAAAGTGACCCTGGCCAATTCGCAAAGTAACACTCCTCTTGGCCCCGAGGATCTCTACTTTCGCGACCCGGTTGAGCATTTGCGGCATGATTTTGGCGATTTGCCTGTTTATGTTGTCGATGATATCGGTGCTGAAGAGCTAGACGATGGATTGTCCATCGAGCCCATTCCTTCCGAGCCTGGCGCTGCATGGATACATGTCCACGTCGCAGACCCCACAGCCGTTATACCTCCCACGCACATCTTCGCACAAGAAGCACGTAAAATGGGGTTTTCAGCATATTTCGCGCACAGAACATGGCCCATGCTCCCCAAGTCCTTGTCGCTGTCAAAAATGAGTTTAGGCTCAGAGTCTGGATCTGGACGTTCTGAGCGTGTGCTTACTTTCAGCTTCAAACTTGACGCTACGGGCAACATGGTGGACTACGGGGTCCGGACGGCGTTGATTCGTAACGTCGTCACAGTGGACTATGATAGTGTAGACCACCTTCTCGGGTCAGTCATAGGCCATGAATCCCTCCGTCCCTTTGACCCCCCGGGCCGCTCCCCCACACCTCCTGTGACAAACCTGAGTGTCGAGCACATCAACAATCTGTGTCTCATCACTGAGGCGGTTTCGCGACACAGGCAACGCAATCTGGATTTCAGTAATTGCTTCTACACTGCACTGTCTAAAGCCAGGGTTACTATCAGTCCCAGGCCTCTGATCGGAGCCCCTCTAGACTGTCCTGATCCCTATCGCTTCCGTGGTTTCCCATCCCTAACCTATGCGGTCGTTGGACAACAAATGCAAAGCTCTGGTGCGCGCATGACCATCTCGGAATGTATGAAAGCTGCGTGTCGTGTGGCCTCTCGTTGGTCTTTGGAACACCGAGTTCCGATGCTAAGAAGAACATCCAAGCCGCCTGTATGTCTTGGAGACCCCCAGGCTGTGCAGAAGTTGCTGGCGATGCGGGACTTGGATGGTTATGTGGATTTCTGCGCCGTACAGAAATCCAACATATATATACCCCCCGTGGAGCACACGCTCGAGCCTGCAATGCATTGGAGCATGGGAGTCCCAGACCGTGAAGGTTATATCCGTGTCACCTCACCACTACGGCGCTACAATGATCTTGTGGCACATTGGCAGATCAAACATGCGTTGCTCAACCCTGGGACAAACACCTGGCTGTTCTCACCAGCATGGTTGGAAGAGTATGCACCTGAGATCAAGAAGAAGGAGAAAGAATATAAGCGAGCAGAGAGACTTCACGCCGACTTTTGGTCCCATCTGTATCTCAAACGCTTCATGGAAGATCCCCAACCGGAGGCCGGTCGTCACAACCCACTACGGTTCTTGAATGCTACCGTTTCTGGCGTTCGTCTCAGTGGGACCGGGGCGACTAGTTCATTAGTCTGTCACATACCCACTCTTGGGTTGCTTGGGTCACTGCCTTCGCCGCCAAGTGAGGTATTGGGAGTTGGTGATGCTATCAAGGTGCAGATAAAGGCAGTTGAGCTGGGTATCCAACCTCAACTCCATCTATCGTTGAGAGAGAGTTGAAATTTAGAGTGCCTAGTATTATGGTCTCGGACGTGCAAAGGAGCACTTGTCCGTCATACTTGGACGACGATGACACTTTTTATCTATGGATCCAGACTGTCCTCGAGGTCACACTACCCTGAACGTATGGAGGAGTGGTAAAGTTGCTCTAAATAAAACAAATAAGAAACAGAATAGACAAGATTTTAAATCTAAAACAATAGATTGTATA